>KE370863.1:812718-825949 GCA_000418225.1 Zizania latifolia
ATAATGCTGAATTAGTATTGCTGATGTGTCTGTCATATATGGATCCACAAAATAGAATAGGTTATTGACTTATTTGTTGTGCTATAAATTAATATTGCTGTAAATTTCTTGTGCTATAAATAATTGTGTTATACTGCTGCTACATCATTTATGAAGTGAGTATGGTGTCGCCTCGCCGTACGCCATACTCGCCTAAAAGGTGTGAAGGTAGTTTGGCGCCTCGCCTCGCCGCGCTGCCGTAACAACTATGATCATGATTTGCTAATCTTTTGTTTTGTGTCCATCAATTTGCAGTTACAATCTGTGAAGCTAATTCGTGATAAGCAGACTGGACAACTTCAGGGCTATGGCTTTATTGAGTTCACAACCCATGCTGGTGCTGAAAGAGTTCTTCAAACATACAATGGGGCAATGATGCCTAATATTGAGCTGCCATACCGGTTGAATTGGGCCTCCGCTGGTGAAAAACGTGATGACACCCCTGATTACACAATTTTTGTTGGTGATTTAGCTGCTGATGTTACAGACTACATATTGCAAGAGACATTCAGAGTACATTACCCATCTGTGAAGGGTGCTAAAGTTGTGACAGATAAAATGACAATGCGCCCAAAGGGCTATGGCTTTGTGAAATTTGGTGATCCTACTGAGCAAGCTCGTGCAATGACTGAAATGAATGGGATGCTTTGTTCTTCGAGACCCATGCGTATTGGTCCAGCTGCAAATAAGAAGGCAACTGGAATTCAAGAGAAAGGTAAGCATTAACTGAATGCTGGTTGAGTTTATCTATTTTTAGCTGCATTTGTCTTATATCTCGACTCTTATTGTTACTTTTATGTAGTGCAGTTAACATGCTATTTGTTGTATTATTTTCTGTGATTTTCTTTTCTTGACTTGTTCCATACTTGCATATGTATTGAAGATCGGTTGCAATTCTTCTGCAAGAACTTAGTAGCCCCACAGCATTTCCTTCGTGAATTTGGATAATTTAATGTGTTAGGATTCTGAAATACTCATAAAACTCCTGTTGTCTGGAAGCAGGATACCAACAGGCTCTCTTCATATAGGAGCCTTGGAACTGATTTGAGCTGCAATGCATGTCTTGTGTAATGCGTGGCCTCTGTTAGGTCAGTGTTAATTGTTTATGTCCTAAATTTGAAGTCAGTTCTTTTGGTATCCAGTACTTAATTTTGTTATTTTCCCCTTCCTGCCAGAATCCTTTCGTTCTTCCCGTATCTTTCATTAAAGCTAGTACTTGAAGTTAGATCTTCCACAGCTCATAGGTTTAATGCAGATTGGACATGAGCAGTGTTTATTAGCTTCCTATCCTTGCAACAAGAGCCCATACTTCTAGCCTTCTTATTCTTTTGTAACTTTCTTTAGAAGGATGCTATGCTCAATATCATACTATCTCTGAGCCAAGCCATAGCTATTGATGCCGTTTGTTCAATTCCATTTACTATTCTGTTATCTTCTCTTTGTTTTAACATTCACTTCTATGACCTTTCAATAATAATAAATGTTAAAACTACTGTTTCCTTTGCAGCTATGTGAGCTGTTATTCGTTACTAGTGCCATTAGACTTGCTTCAGAAGTATACCATCTACTGTGATCTCTGTTTTCACAGTTCTGCTTTGTAGAAATTATCCTGTTAGGTTAGCCTTATTTCTTTGAGAGGTTTGATGTCTTCTCCCAATTTTACCAGGAAACACCCCAATGTGCACATTCGGACAGATTAAGGACACTAAAAAGTCTAGTGACATTTGTTGAATGACCTCCCTTTCCCTGTTTGTTATCTTGGTATGTGTTAGCTGTTAGCTCATTAGCACCACATGAAGACTATATATGACAAGAAAATGCTGCAGGGTGTACTTCTCCTTTGCTTTGAATCTGTTGAGATACTTTAAGATAGCCTGTCTTAGTTTGCATATGATTGAGTTCTACCTCCAGGTATAATACACTGCTTGGCACTATTTGGAGTGCAACCAATTTAACATGCTGATCGATGTCCTTTTCTGCTCTTGATTTCTCACTATATTTGTTTTGATCGAGTTACAAAAATGTGACTTCACATGTCTTTCTGTGGTTTGTCTAGTTGGCCCTATTTATTTTCACAAGAAAACTCGTAGTATTTTCTTCAAAGTTTCCTTTCCAGAGTTTGGACTGCTCATTCAGTTGCATAATTAGATATTAACATGTTGGGTCTAATCATTTACAGTCTTTGATATTTAGCTATTTGAATTAGTTTGAATAATGACTGTAAGAAAATACATGTTACTTGCAAGAATTAACATTAATTTAATGAAGCCTCATTGTGACATGTATTTTTCACTCTGTTATTGTCCCTAGCATTAGAGTTTTGCAAGCAAAGACTGATATATGATATGACTGATTTCATTTTCTTAAGACTGTTTACCAACTCTTGGTTGCTTCATTAATTTTGTCCACCAGCTTATAATAATATTTTATGCTTCCTGCGGAGGAGGTTTGTTGTGTCTCTTGAGCTATGAAGCATCTGTTTGCCTGCAGTATCATCATGATAAACAACCTCTTGCAACTGAGTGAAATTCACCACATTCATGATACGTATCCAGGAATTCATTTTTTATTTAACAAGTCTTACAGTATATTTTCCTCATTTGTGTTTTTTTACAGTACCAAGTGCTCAAGGAGTTCAGTCTGACAATGATCCTAACAATACCACTGTGCGTTCTTTGTTCTATTTTCTTGTGCGAAAGTAGTTGCACATATCAACATTATTGACGACCATCTTTGTTGTTGAGTGCAGATATTTGTTGGGGGCCTTGACTCCAATGTCACCGAAGATGTGTTGAAGCAAGTTTTCACTCCTTATGGAGATGTGGTCCATGTTAAGATCCCAATTGGAAAAAGATGCGGCTTTGTTCAATACTCTAACAGGTTGGCTAATTTGGCACCCTAGATTTCCCTGGTTTGTGGGTATTGTGTATTTACTCCATATGTACATTTATCTTAACCAGTCTGTTCTATGCATTTAGATCTTCTGCAGAGGAAGCCTTGCAAATTCTACAAGGTACATTGGTTGGAGGACAGAATGTGAGGCTTTCATGGGGTCGCAGCCCTTCAAACAAGCAAGTTCAGGTGATATTATTTGTATGAGCTGACTTTCTTATCGGTCCAGTCATCCAAAGCTTACACAAAAACTTCCAGCCTCAACAGGACTCTAACCAGTGGGGTGGTGCTACTGCTGGGTACTATGGTTATGGGCAAGGATACGATGGTTATGGGTATTCTCAACCTCAGGACCCTAATATGTATGGATATGGAGGTTATGCTGGTTATCCAAACTACCAGCAACCACCGCTAACTCAGCAGCCACAGCAGCAACAGGTGAGATTTCTGTTGTTAACTGATGATTCAAGCTGACTTGGTAGGGCAGTTATATCACCAATGCGCTTATATTCTGCTCAATTACATTTTTTCCTTTTAACTTGAGTGATGCAGTTTGTCATGTAATCTCTTTAAATGACTAGATTTTTGGTAGATGTTAGAGCATCTTGTTATTTACAGTCATGTAGTTTCTTTTCATTTGTATTTTTATCGGTGTGCACTGGATTGGTGAATCTGAACTATTTGCCAATGCTTTGGCCTTTGAGCACACAGCCTTGTATAGTACCTTTTTTGTGGTACGGTAGAGTAGTCCGAAAATGAGGGTTGCCAGTATAGAGATTAATCACGTTCATGATGAATTTCTTAACTTTTCATTTATCATTTAAATTTTGGCATGGGAAATAATAACTCTAGTTCTTTATGTACACAAGGATCTTAAGAATTCTCTTCTTCCTTTGCAGTGAGGTCCAATGGTCTGGTCGCATGATCTGGTTGTCGACTGATCAGAGCCGTTGAATGAGGTGCAGCTTCTGGATAGTGTCTGGGCTGTCTATAGAGACACAATTTGTAGTACTCCAGATCTTACTGCTTATGAGATGTTTCCGCTAGGCAATATGTTCTGTACTTCTATGAACCTTGGATGGTGCATTGTGAATTTGTGACTGTATCATGCATATGTGAACTGCATGTAGTACAAATGCCAGTATTGTGGTTTGTTTTATGCCTTAAATTGTCGTTTCTTGCAGTTATACAATCTTGTGCCGTGCCTGCTGTACTGCTTGTATCTCACCCATGTGGATGACTGAATTCTGAACCATCCCTGTAGATATTGACCTAGCGTCGACTTATTGGAATTTCTGATTGAACCCTTGCCATGTGCTTGATTATTAAGGTGAGTAATAACATTTAGGCCTCATTTGGATGGTCCGAAACATTTAAGCCTATGTATAAGCTGGGGGTTGTAGTTTATTTTTCTGGCCAACGCATGTGAATGAGGCCTGAAGTCTACAGTTGCCTGCCATGGGTGATGGGTTCTTCTATCCTGTTGATGGATTGAATCTGTATTCGAATCTGGGCTAAATAAATGGTAACGGTAATGATTTTGATTTTGACATAATCAGAATACTATTTTTGTACGCATAAATCTGCATTCGGTTCAAATTCGACAAGATTTTTTTGGTCCCAGTACCATTCATAGTTAGCAAAATCTCTCGACCTTCAAATATGTTTTGTTCGTGCTTGACTTGTCCCAGTACATGCAGACATATCTTTTCAGGAGTGAAAGAAAGTAAACAACTCACGGTTCCAAGATGTGTGTAGACGCGTGTACTGAACAAGTCAAGCCGTGAAGCCGTCCAAAGGATTGAAATGGTCTTGGTGTTGCTGTTGTATCAACTTCTAAGTATATTTTGGTTACAAATTTAATGCATATATAACTCCACAAGTCGGGATCTAGCAAGTCTGACATTTGGTTGACCATTTATTAACAAGTTTGGACGACTGAGTAGCGGTTATATATATGACCTTTTCATGTGAATGCCAACAATATAATGGTGGATTAATTATATTATACATGATGTTCGGTATATGTATCTATATATTAGTACACGTCTTCATGCACTGTCAATATTAATTAACTAAACACCCAAGAGATATCAGATCGAGATGAGGGAAATCCAGTTTTGCCAATAAACGGTAGACTTATATAAATTATAAGTGAGGAGGTATAATAATTTTAAATGTTAATTTTGATATCTCTGGATACCTATTAGTTAACGGTATATATGCAGGTAAACTATAATTATATTATCATTATTTATGATACGGTGCATATGTGTACATACGGATCCAACTGCGTACGGAAGGGCTGACAGCGAGAAAAGCATGCATCGCTAACAGAGTGTATTATATTTATAAAATAACTAGTTGGTGAAACAGATTTGTCACCGATCAATCTGACGTTTAATATTTATACTTGGTCATCACCATGCAATTTTCCTGGGAGTGGTTATAATTAGTTCGACGAAATCCACAAATGCGAACATAACACAGAGTCAAAGAGTCTACTGGTACACACGCAGGCTATATATAAAGCACGCTCTATTAATTTCACGTGGATTTAGTTTACTGGTATTAATGTGAAGAGTCCATTTCTATATATGTAGCTATCTTGTTGCTAGCTAGTCAACATTTCTCGACCTGTTCACAATGTATTCCCACCTGCTCGAATATGATCTTACGCAGAGCCATTTCAGAAAATTTGAGTGACCTATGACAATCTTTAAACAGGGTGAGATACACCAGACCTAAGAGATAAGAATATATCTTATAGCCATGGTACGCGCAATGCTCACAACCACGATGAATTGTTGAATTAATTGGAATCCTAATGTGATTGAACAACTCAAAGTTGCGAACTACGATAATCGAAACATATCTAAAAACATGTAATCCAAAGAAATTAGTTATTTTTTTATGGTTTCACTGAACAAAACAACCATGTGTCAAGCAGCCAGCAGAAAATGAGTTAGAAACACAGATCATCAAAATGCCACCTAATTACTACTCTTGTGACCAAAGTCTAGTGGGCGAACGTACAAATAACAATCACTCGCAATGTTTTTCATGAACTTTATCAGGCATTCTGTTCTTATCATGAAGAACACCGCTGTATTCCATTTATTAAACTGGGAAACCATACATAAACACGCCGTACAAAAATACATGCCACTTATTTTATGTAACGCGATACATAATTTTTCTTAGGTGCGATCAATAGGATATGATCAGTAATTGTTGTCCTCCCAGAACTGAGCTTGGAGCCAGTCTATGGTCCCCTTTTCCACTTGAAAAGCCTTGGCCAAAACATCATCTGAGATCGGTGGCTTCGATCCAAACACTGCATTCGCAATGGTGATGGCCCCGGGGTTTTGGCTGCTGAGTGCAGCAATTGCAACCGCAGGCTTGTGGGGGTTAGGGTTGAACTGGAAGTGGATGAGCCCCTCAGGGAACACAAACACATCGCCCGTGTTGAGCACCTTGGAGAAGAGCTTGTTGTCCCTGTTGGACGTGACGAAGCCGACGTAGAGTGTTCCGTCGAGCACGGTGAGGATCTCGGTGGCGCGGGGGTGCGTGTGCGGCGGGTTCTCACCCAAGGGCGCATAGTCGATGCGTGCCAGGGAGATGCCGAGGGTGTTGAGGCCGGCGATCTGCATGACATTGATCAGGGTCACGTTGGAACCGACCTTGCTTGTCTTGGTGTCCCTAGGCTTGTCGAGCATGGCTGCTTTGAAGAAGTCGTCGGCGGTGACGGCCATTGGGTCCTTGCAAGGAAATCCATTTACGCGCACTATTTGCATGCAATAATAGATGTAGTAACATATCATTAAGCACATAACTTAAGAATCCGTTGGGGAATATATATGAATCTGTTGAATAAATTAAGAGATTGAATAATGGTTTATATCTTAATTAGTGTATAGGCCAGGGTTAGTGGTTTGATATGATACAACAAGATTAAAACATCACGTAGATTAATTGAGAGCTTATATGTAAATATACCAGGCGAGTGCTCGTCAGCAACGCAGAAGTCCTGGAGAGGGCTAGGATCCGAGGCGATAGCCTGCCATGAGGCCAATGCAAGAACAGCAGCCAGGAGCAACAAGGAAGTGGAGGCCATTGTATTTCTCTATTAGCTGCTTGCTTGTGTTTATGAGATAGGGTGTGAGATGCTTTGCCATGGAGAGGATGTGCTTATATAGCAGCAGAGGCAGAGGTTGTTTGTGTGTGTGTGAATTCATGTTGCATATGTGAGCAATTACAGAACTAGTCAAGTGGAACGAACTGAACAACGGATTGAAATGGTCTCTGCCTCTGGCTGCTAAATCGTGCTGGCTAATTAGTAATATATTAACAAGCTGGTGGATCAACTTTTAAGTTTCCTCTTAAAATATATATCTTCTCTACCAACTAACCTGACGTGTTTGTAGCCAGCTGACCGTGTACGTATACATATTTGCCGACTGGGTATAGGCGCAGTTGAGACCATTAATTTCATGTACGTGTGTTATCCAACAATTTGACGGACGGATTAGATAAAACATCGAAGTCACTATCCTATTCTTGTTAATTAATTAAATCAATGAAGAGATTAATTATTTCTCTGGGATCAAGGAAATCTAGTTCCGTGATAAAAGGACTTGGTAAGGGAAAATTAATGAATGAAGTGTATCCAGATGATTGTGATATCTGGTAGCAATGGTGTGTGTCGATCGATCAGCCAATGCATCCACACATATTCAGATACTAGCTTGATGGTGAGAAGGACATCACCGAGAGCTTTCAATACTATCCTTTTGCACCTAATACAATTAATCAGTTATATATACATAACAACATCATTAAATCTTGTCATTGACCATTTCGACTTTTCTATATTTACTTTGTCCCACCATGCATGCATTTTTCCTGGAGTGGTTAGATGATCTCCAAACGACTCTTTAAATCTTCATATAGAAATCTCCCTAAAAAGTTTTTCTCCTTATATTTTTATGCTCTTTAACATCCACGTGACATGATTCTGTGTGTTTCGGCATGCGAAGTGACATGTGTTTGCCGAGTGCCTTTTACATCCAAATCAGGCAGCGCACCTGGGGGCACGTCATGTGTCCACATGCTCGGCCAGACACGATGACGTGACGGAATAATAGGGTAGATACGATAAAAATAATGATGATGTATATAACAAGTCCAACATTATAAATATATAAAGTGTTATACGCTTGCATCCAAGTTCACAACACACTACTGTGTGTTATATATATATGCTCAGGGCAGCCTAAGCATGTTAAAAAAATCTTATGCTCTAGCTTTTTCTTGTGTGTGATAGATATTTTTAGATTTGAGATCCTCTGCAGTCGGCGAATCGGACTGCAGAGAGCAGTCACCTCCTCCGCACCGTCGGATCGAGATCCGACGGGTGTCAGAAGAGGATTTCACGCATGGTGGGACCCACGCACCTTTGCACTAATCGAGGGGACTCCGCACCGTCGGATCCGCACCGAACGGTCTGGATCAACGACCGTAGAGAGCAGTCATGGGGCGCGAAGTCAAAGGAGCTGGTTCCACATTTTCGTAGTCTTTCAACCCCTACTGTTTTCAAAACGTCCACGTCAGCTTTTTCAAGTTTTGTTAGAAAAGCTATATCTGTTCTACTAAGTAATCTGACGTTTTGTTGACGACTGTGTATGCTGTGGACGACTGAGTAGCAGCTAGCTTTGATCATTTCACTTGCATCACCGTACCGTACCCTGTCCATGCATATAATTTAATTAATTAAGCCCAAGGATTTGCGAGACAGTGAGAGGTCGTCGATCCGAATTAACTGCGCGCGTGCTTCCATACGACGTATGCACGGATCAATTTGCACCTCATACAACTTGGGCATCCAATATTTGCTTGTCATTTACTAATCTGGCGTTAATTTAACATTAATATTACATATGCATGGTCACTGTTTTTTCTTGCGAGTGGTTACTTCCGCAAATCCAACAAATTAATGCAAGATGAATGAGTAACAAATTAGAGACGCATGCTATATATCATAATATTAATTTCTTGTGTGGATTCTTATTATCATATCACTTGATAGATTGTTATCTATCTGGGTAGCCTGCAGCCTTTACTGACCGGCCGCCTGTTCCAAAAGCTTCACAAATTAAATTAAAATTCACCTGCTTATACTTAATTAGTTCTCTCTTGCCACATGCTGCTGCTGCTGCTGCTGCGTATGTAGATCAGCAACGTTGTGAAAAAGTTAGTTGTCAAGGCAAATTAGGAGATCGACTGATTTAGCCTTTCTTGAAACAAACTAATTAATTAGTCGATCGATATATTCATTGCTAGAGGAAGAACACGAAGACGGATGAGCGTGAGTTGAGCTTGCACAATTAATTTCAAAAGGTTTGCCAAGAGTGAACATTTAGGAAAATAAAAAAGGAAAACATTGTGCATGATATATATTCTCTAATTCTCTTCCTATGGAAAATCATGTTCTACATGTGGATAAGTTGACAGGTGGGCTGGGCATGTTCATGGGACGGGACCGGCAATTGCACATAATTAATTCGATTACCAAATGGTAAGATGATCGTCTATATATTAGGAGCTATACTGACCCTGGATTAGGCCACAAGTTACAAGTAGCTGGTATGGGCACGCCAGTCAATAGCTAATTAGAGGTAGAGCCCCAAGATAGCAGCCTGAAATTATTTGGCTTCCAACTATCTAATCACATCGTTATTGTGATGTAGAAATATGAACAGGCTTCACGTAACTATATCAATCAGAACTCCAGAAATACGTATACCATGCATGCATAGTCGTTGACACCTCTTTTCATAAAGCTGATGGACCTTTTTGTATTTTAGCACAACAAGAGAAAAGGACACCACTGTATTCCATTTATTAAACATGGAAAGAAAACATACACCATATAATTATGTAGTAATCAATCAGGCAAAAGGCCATTTATTTTACATACGATAATATTAAGGTGCACATCACATCATGCACACTCCCATAGAGGTGCAAAGCAACAAGAGATAGTTAATCAGTAGTTGTTCTCCCAGAACTGAGATTGGAGCCAATCGATGAGCTTCTTTTCCACCTGAAACGCCTTGGCCAGAACATCATCAGAGATCGGTGGCTTTGATCCAAACACGGCACTCGCAATAGTAATAACACCAGGGTTTTGGCTACTGAGTGCTGACTGGGCAACCGCTGGCTTATTGTGATCAAGGTTCATTTGGAAGTGTATCATCGCCTTAGGGAACACGAACACATCACCCTTGTGAACAACCTTGGAGAAGAGCTTGTTTGGGTTGGAGGTGACGAAGCCAACATAGAGTGTTCCCTCGAGCACAGTGAGAAGCTCAGTGGCACGAGGGTGTACATGTGGTGGGTTAACACCCAAGGGCGCATAGTCGATGCGAGCTAGCGAGATGCCGAGGGTGTTGAGGCCAGGGAACTGCATGACGTTGAGGTTGGTGACGTTAGACCCGACCTTGTTCATAGTATTCCTAGGCATGTCAAATTTTGCTGCGTTGAAGAAGTCGTCCGAGTTCACGTCCATTGGGTTCTTGCAAGCAAACCCATTTACTGGCACTGCACGCACAGAGGAAACAACATGTATACACAAGCTCAGTACATCGATCGGGTAACTATACATATGTTAGTTTTTGAGTAAGTAGCTAGAAACCCTAGTTTTTTATAGCCAGCATGCGGAACACAATGAAATTAATCTCACACACATACATACCAGGTGATTTAATGTCAGCAACGCAGAAATCTTGGAGAGGGCTAGGATCATAAGCGATTGCCTGCCATGCGGCCAGCGCAAGAAGAGCAGAGAGGAGAAACAAGGAAGAGGATGACATTGTATATCTCTCTCTATCAGCTAGCTAATAGTTAAGCTAGCTTCTCCCAATATATGTTTATCTTCGAGAGTGAGATGATTTGGCATCAGGCCGGGGATGGATATGCTTTTATAGCTGCGCGCAGGTGTGGAGCTGAGGATGCATGTGTGCAATAGTATGGTGATAGATAGAATTTGGTTGCATTGAGCAAGTAAAGTACGTGGAGCTGACCAAGCGGATTAAAAAGTACTACGGCTGCTAGATCTTATTAATTCCTTATTACTACTATGTCTCATAATATAAGATTTTTTGGGAGAAATTAAGTGAGACGTGGTTGTGATTGGTTTAGATAAGAGAGTAGATAAAGAAACAGCTATATTTTTGAACAAAATTTGCACGTTAAAAATAACTATAATATGGAAGAAGTAGTACATATTTCTGCCATGTTTATTATATACACACACACACTTGCTAACTAATTATTATCTGCCATTTGCTTGACCGCATGCAACTACTACATATTTGGACGACGACTGAGCATTAATCATATCTTGTCTCATCGATCAAACAATTAAACAGATGATTATAAGGTTCTCAAGAGATGCTAGACTTCGACGTGAAAACAATTAAAGATCATATTTATCTGGATTAAGATAACGTTCGTACGTCTTCCCCTTTAACAGGTGTCATTTTCAGGCTTTGGATAAAAAAATCTTCTAATTAATAATGGACAACATCAACGAACAAGCATCAAATCCTAGCTTCTTGAAGGTGTTTAATTGTTTTGTAGTAGAAGTCTAATTAGACTTTGTTTTCATCCTGGTTTTAGGCGAGTGAGGTGGTGCAAGATAGCGATGATATGTTCATGCTTGACTTAGATTTTTTTTTATTTTCTTCTCTTCTCTGGATCGTGCATCCCAAGTACACAGCGCCGGATGTATTTTATTGCTTAATGAAATGTTCAATATCTTAAAAAAAAGGAAAGATTCATACTGTGTAATTTAATTAATATAAGACACGTACACGCGTACCAATAGCTTCGTAAGACAGAAGTATTCAAGGAAATTGTACTTTATTGAAGGAATTTTGTTAACTGTACACTCTAATAGACCGTCCCGGTTAAAAATGTTGTTTTTGACATCAACGTACGTACGTAGTATTTGGCAGGTCTTTTCCGCAGCTTGGATTACGATTAACATAGTACTAGCATCCACTGATCCACCTCCACCAGGCGGATGCATGGCAAAGAGCCCTGTCGGCTGAAGAACTTCCTCATCAGATGTGGGTGACAGGATATCCAATTTTTTTATTGAAATTAAATTTCTAATAAGATCTAACTAGCTACTGTACGTATAAAATTAAGGCAAGCTAGGGGGCCAACCGCTGTCTGCCAACCTCCGATAAAATACGCTCGATGAACCATACCCCTGTGTATCGACCGTACAGATTCGTTGAGTATTCTTCACTAAGTATAATATTCGATGAATCTAAGTGTTTTTAAGACTTCGCCGAGTACCACCGGCACTCGGCAAACCAACAGTTTTCCATAGTAGGGCGAGCCGTTAACTGCCTGCCAAGCAAGTGCATTAAGATAGAAAAAAGAAGTGCATGCGTGAATGACTAGTACATGTACAAATAGATAGATTTGACGTGCCACCGAACAATCGTGGATTGCAACATTCATGGGTTCATAAAAATCATCGTCTATTATCCAAACTATTCACTGAAGTCACCGGAATAAAGACCTATATATCCACGAAAAGAACATTGTATCCATTTTCATGATAACCGAGTCAGCGAAGACAATGAAGTGTAACCAGCAGATTGCTTTTCTTGTATACTAGGAAGAAATCAAAGAACATCCATGATCCATCACACCAATGCAAGCACATACATGCATGCATGCATCTATATGTATACGCGGAATAAGGCCGGGCTGACCATGGGAGATACTTTATATATCTTGCTTGTGCACCGAACCCAACTAGCTGGCACGCAACGTGATGCATGCATATATTTTTGATTGATCACTGTCACACTGTGACGCTTCCAAATTTCTTGGTCACCATATATATTTCTTCTGGGAGTGGTTGCTTGCACGTAATCCAGGAATTAATTAATGCAATTAATTGAAGCGTACCAAAAAGAATCTTATGGTACAATAAATAATTATGGAGGCAATCACACAAACTGTTGGAGGATGGACGACATACAGCAGGGATCGTCCATATCCTTTAATTTCCTGACATAATATTACGAGGAATTAGGATAGAAAGGTATCAAATCTGAGTCGTTGATCACATTTATCCAACGGCTGAAATTATAGCAGTATCTATTGATACCTGCGTGCACATAGAATGGTACCTTTACTACTGATGCAAGGTGGAAGGATATTCTCGTAATTTTGTGTCAACACATTAGTGCACAATAGCACAGGGGTGGCTAGG
>KE370863.1:863140-887440 GCA_000418225.1 Zizania latifolia
GGCGTGAAGAAAACAAAAAAAAAGGAAACCCTGTAGCGTTGCACAGCTATATATATATACCTTTTAATCCAACGGCCCATGTTAAACCACCTGCTACGATCTCATCTGAAATGCGATTGCAACAAATAAATATAGAAATGAAACCTACTCGACGAGCACTACGCAACTACGGAACCCGATAGTCCATCGGAGCAACGGTTAAAAAGTTTTATTTTTTGTATTCTTTTGAAACCATGGATATTGCAAACATATTTCAAATATTACACACATTTGAACATATTTAAAATGTTGTACACATTTGGGACATATTTAAAATGTTGTGCACATTTAGGATATATTTAAAATGTTGTACACATTTGGGACATATTTAAAATGTTTTACGCATCTAGGACATATTTAAAATGTTATACACATCTGGGACATATTTAAAATGTTATATATGTACATGTAGGACATATTTTAAATGGTATACACATTTGGAACATTTAAAATGTTATACACATTTGGGACATATTTCAAATTTTATACACATTTAGGACATATCTAAAATGTTACACATATTAGGGACATATTTAAAATGTTACAAACATTTGGGAGATATTTCAAATGTTACACACATTTGGGACATATTTAATATGTTGTGTACATTTGGGACATATTTAAAATGTTGTACACATTTAGGACATATTTAAAATGTTACACACATTTGAGACATATTTAAAATGCTATACACATTTAGGACATATTTAAAATGTTGTGCACATTTGGATCATATTTTAAATGTTATACACATATGAGACATATTTAAAATGTTATATACATCTCGGACATATTTAAAATGTTATACACATCTAAGACATATTGAAAATGGTATACACGTACATCTGGCACATGTTTCATATGTTATACACATTTGGGACATTTAAAATGTTATACACATTTGGAACATGTTTCAAATTTTAGACACATTTGGACATATCTAAAATGTTACACACATTTGGGACATATTTCAAATGTTACACAAGCTGGTGGTAGGCGAGGTTGCTGTGACTCAAGTAGAACGGCTTTGAGGAGTTCATTCCAACTTCGACATATGCTCCTGCTCGCCCCTCTCCCCTAAACAAAACTCTCATTTGTTGGCTTTATTCAGTTGGGACTTCAGACATAAAATCAAGATTAAAATCAGTAAATTAAACTCAACCATACAACACATATATATCATTAGGTACAACAAGTCACATATATAATGATCAACATCAGCTGCATAGTGCATAGTAATGATACAGATCAATTAAACTACAAATAGATTTGAGTGTTATCCTTCGTCCGGGGAAAACTAAACACAACAGTAAATTTTTATGATAAGGGTTGTCCATGTTTAACATCTCCAGAATATTGTTCGAGCTTTGCTAATTGCTTGCATTATTACATGAAGTGGACATGCGCTTTATTGAAAATATAGTAACACTCCACGGAGCATGCCTTTGAACGGAGGAATCCCAGCTTGTCATAAATCCCTGGTGTTGGTATAATATCTTCAACAAATATGAGTGTGATCTTCTGGAATGACGGCACACATGTACAAATAAATTCTAGAAAATCCAGTTCATGGCTTGTGCCGTTGAAATCGTTGATAACTAGCTTCTCCAGGTAGTTCAAGCTAACGATTTCATTTCTCCAGCTCGACGTATGATCCCAAAAGCAAGATAAGCATGTCCCAACACCCTGAGATAGATACATACTCATAGGAAAACATGATGACTTTAGTTAAATAACAAATAAAGATGGAAATATGTACAAAATGTTTCTTCGACAATCAAGGCGCACACACCTTCCTTTGACTCAGGCAAACATGAAGTGCTCGTAGACCATTGCATCTCCTGAGAAGATAGACCATGCTTGCACCAAACATATGTTTGTTTGGCTCAACAACTAACTCCAGCGCTGAATAATGATGGGGGAGTATAATGTTCTCCATCATTTGTCTATGCCCTGTGAACTCCTGATGAGAAATGAAAATCAAATGAGCATTTTGGAGTAAAATGCAATGAATTTTGGAATATGCAGTAATATACTACATAAATCCATTCTAAAATATGAAGCATACATCGGCGGGAGAGGACGCCGGTGCGCATGGCGTCTACCAGCGGCATCAGGAGGAGGATCTAGAGGAGCAGGTCATCGCAGAGCTCACTGACGTGATCCATGCCGCCGCCGATCCTCCGGCGCACGCGCCTAGACCACCCCGCCTCGCTGCCATCGCCCTCCATGGTAGACCTTGGTGGTGGAGCTGGAGCGTGCTCGTGATGGATCGAAGAGCTGGCTAGGGTTTCACCTGATGCATGTAGATAGATCTAGATTATATTGGGAGTGCATGCAGTCTTCCCAATAAATCTAGATACAGAGGAAAAATCTACCAAATCAAAAAAAAAAGATTCAGAGAAAAAACAAACAGGACAACATCTGTCTCCAAGCAATGGAAGATAGATTTACACTGTAGGTATAGTCAAACTAGTTCATGAAATATAGGACCTAATCTCAAGACTTGATAGACTATCAATAGATCTTGAACAAACAAACATAGCTAGAGCACATCTAGCAAATCATATCCATATTTTAAATTCCATATACACATTTGCGACATTTCAAATGTTATACATATTTGGGACATATTTAAAATGTTATACACATTTGGATCATATTTAAAATGTTATACACACCTGGAAAAATTTTAAATGTTACACACATCTGGGACATATTTAAAATGTTATACATATCTGGGACTTATTTAAAATGTTATGCATATCTAGGACATGTTTAAAATGTTATAGACATTGGTACATATTTAAAATGTTATACACGTATATCTAGGACATATTTGAAATGTTGTACACATACATCTGGGACACTAAAAATATTATACACATTTGGGACATAATTCAAATGTTGCACACATTTGGGACATATTTCAAATATTACACACATTTGTGACATATTTAAAATGTTGTACACATTTGGGACATATTTAAAATGTTGTACACATTTGGGACATATTTAAAATGTTGTACACATTTGGGATATATTTAAAATGTTGTACACATTTGGGACATATTTAAAATGTTGTACACATTTGGGACATATTTAAAATGTTTTACGCATTTGGGACATATTTAAAATGTTATACACATCTAGGAAATATTTAAAATGTTAAACACATCTGGAACATATTTAAAATGTTATACACGTACATTAGGACATATTTCAAATGGTATACACATTTGGGAAATATTTCAAATTTTATACACATTTTGAACATATCTAAAATGTTACACATATTAGGGACATATTTAAAATGTTACAAACATTTGGGACATATTTCAAATGTTACACACATTTGGGACATATTTATTATGTTGTACACATTTGGGATATATTTAAAATGTTGTACACATTTGTGACATATTTAAAATGCTACACACATTTGAGACATATTTAAAATGCTATACACATTTAGAACATCTTTAAAATGTTATGCACATTTGGATCATATTTCAAATGTTATACACATTTGAGACATATTTAAAATGTTATATACATTTCGGACATATTTAAAATGTTATACACATCTAAGACATGTTTAAAATGGTATACACATATGTCTGGCACATATTTCATATATATGTTATACACATTTGGGACATTTAAAATGTTGTGCACATTTGGAACATGTTTCAAATTTTAGACACATTTGGGACATATCTAAAATGTTACACACATTTGGAACATATCTAAAATGTTACACACATTTGGGACATATCTAAAATATTACACACATTTAGAACATATTTAAAATGTTACACATATTTGGGACATATTTAAAATGTTGTACATATTTGGGACACATTTAAAATGTTGTACACATTTGGGACATATTTAAAATGCTACACACATTTTGGACATACTTAAAATGCTCTACACATTTGGGACATATTTAAAATGTTATACATATTTGTATCATATTTCAAATATACGTTATACACATTTGAGACATATTTAAAATGTTATACACATCTGGGACATATTTAAAATGTTATACACATCTAAGACATTTAAAATATTATACACGTACATCTGGCACATATTTCATATGTTATACACATTTGGGAGTTGGGACATTTAAAATGTTATACACATTTGGAACATGTTTCAAATTTTAGACACGTGCATTTGGGACATATCTAGAATGTTACACACATTTAGGACATATTTTAAATGTTACACATATTTGGGACATATTTAAAATGTTGTACACATTTGGGAGACATTTAAAATACTGTACACATTTGGGAGACATTTAAAATGTTGTACATATTTGGGATATATTTAAAATGCTATACATATTTCGGACATATTTAAAATGCTATACACATTTGGGACATATTTAAAATGTTATACACATTTAGATCATATTTCAAATGTTATACACATCTGAGATATACTTAAAATATTATACACATCTGGGACATATTTAAAATATTATACACATCTGAGACATATTTAAAATGTTATACACATACATCTGGCACATATTTCAAATGTTCTACACATCTGGTACATGTTTCAAATTTTAGACACATTTGGGACATATCTAAAATGTTACACACATTTGGGACATATTTCAAATGTTACACACATTTGGGACATATTTAAAATGTTACACACATTTAGGATATATTTAAAATGTTGTGCATATTTGGGACATATTTTCAAATAACATGATTAAATCTACCGACATCTACAAAAGAAATGTAGAGAAAAACACACATGCACCCAGGTCATGCAGCGCAACTCACTACGAGAAAATAAGGGTTCGTCGAGCTGAGTGCCGTAGGCACTCGGTGATCCCCTAAAAACACTCGGTGAACCAGATGTCGGCGAATAGGGGTTCACCGAGTGTTTTTTATCAGGCACTCAGTAAACCCTTCGTCGAGTGTCAAATTTTACACTCAGCAAAAAAAGAGTGTAACGGTGGCGTGACGGACGGTTTGCCGAGTGTCGAAATTTTGGCACTCATGTGTTTTTCATTCTTTGACTTGACAATTTTTGTGAAACATTTTCAAATTTAGTTAGTAAGGCCTAAAAATGGACTCAAAAACATGAATATGATTTTTTCGGACAATTTAGTTTATTATTTCATGCACTTACATTTTAAATTTGACATGTTTCAATTTAAATCCTAGAAACACAATTAATTAACTAAAAATAGCTAACTGACTTAGATTGTAGAAAAAGTTTCAAGTTCAAACGAAGATTTAACCGATGATTTGCTTTCAAACCCAACCCATTCCTTCTTTAAATCATAATTCGTCCTCGGAGAATCTCTGGCTTTCTTAACATCCTACATAACAATTTTCTCAAAATATTTTTAAATTTTTATCACAGTATCTATGTATCATATCATAATACTATGACGTGTCTCATGTTTTTTAGATTTCATTTAATTTTTTTAAATTAAAAAACCATTAAGCTCCATCTTGCCAATCGAATGTCGTAACCTAGAATTTTCATAATTTCTTTCCATTTAGCGGGTAAGGCCTAAAAATGGACTCAAAAATATGAATTTTTTTTGATATTTTAGTTTATTATTTCATGCACTTACGGTTCAAATTTGACTTGTTTCAATTTAAATCCTAGAAACACAATTAATTAACTAAACAGAGCTAACTGACTTAGAAAAATGCCAATTTTTTCATGGGATAAGATACGCTGTATTTTGATTGTAGAAAATGTTTCAAGTTCAAACGAAGATTTAACCGACGATTTGCTTACAAACCCAACCCATTCATTCTTTAAATCTTAATTCGTCCTATGAGAATCTCCGACTGTCTTAACATCGTACGTGATAACTTTCTCAAAATATTTTTAAATTTTTATCACAACATCTATGTATCATATCATAACACCATGACAGGTCTCATGTTTTTCAGACTTCATTTGATTTTTTTTAATTAAAAAACCATTAAGCTCCACGTTGCCAATCGAGTGTCGCAACCTAGATTTTTCAAAAATTCTTTCAATTTAGTGGATAAGAACTAAAAATAGACTCAAAACATGAATACAATTTTTTTTATAAATTTTTGTTTATTATTTCAAGCACTTACATTTCAAATTTCACCTATTTCAATTTAAATCCTAGAAACATACTTAATGAATTAAAAATAGTAAACGGATCTAAAAAATGTAAAATTTTTATATAGAATAAGATATGTTGTATTTTGAGTGTAGAAAATTTTTCAAGCTCAAACCAAGTTGCAAATATCACATAGGCTCGAAATATTTTTCACACGAAATGATGACTCTTCCGGGTTTGCCGAGTGTTTTTTCAAAAAACACTCCGCAAACCCAGGAAAAAAAATTTTGCCCGCCCAAACACGTCGTCGCGACATCCATTACTACCGATTTTGTTTTTTGCCGAGTGTCAAACTTCGCCGAGTGTATTTTTTGTTATTCGCTGAGTGTTTTTTGTTCGCTAAGTGTATTTGGCCGGTGCTCGATGAACAATCCTCTTTGTCGAGTGTCCAAAAAATACATTCAGTAAAGAGCTGGACACTCGATAAAGAGTTGTTTTCCCGTAGTGACTGTACATGTCTCCAAGAAATGAAATTAAGATCTACTTATAAAAAAAGGTTCAGGCAAATCGTTAAATCAAGTAATGCATCTGTAGAGATTCGATGGAATATATAGATCTTGGAGCAAACAATGTTCTGAATCTGCTATCAAGCAGATCACATCCAAGCCCGCAGATCTATGAAATTATTCATACATGAAGGATAGCTGTAGCTAAGTAATATACAGAACTGTTAATCTGACCTAGACGAAAAGTTGAGACTGCAGAAGAACAACGATCGAGAGATGGACAGAAAAATCCGTACATCGGTCGATGATTGATCTTCTGAGATCAAGGTTGATTAGTTCTCCTCCCGTTGATCCGTGACACGCTTGATGGCAAGGATTTTTCTTTGGTTCTTATTTGAGAAGTGAACTAAAAATGAGGAATACGGTTCTAAGTCTCACGCTTGACAGCCAGAACTCTTCTTTGGTTCTTATTTGAGAAGTGAAGGAATACGGTTCTAAGTCTCACGCTTGACAGCAAGAGCTCTTCTTTGGTTCTTATTTGAGAAGTGAACTAAAAATGAGAAATACGCTTCTAAATTGATCTCACACTTAACCGTAAAGATTGTTCTTTATTTTGTTTCTTATTTGAGAAGTCGACTGATTCTTATTTGAGAAGTCGACTGAAATAAGGAATATGGTTCCAAGTTATAAGGGCACAAAAGCCCTATTAATTGTCATATAAATCATATCGACATTTTTTAGAAAGGCCAACAAAATTATCGAATCGGCACCAAATCCATCGGCAACGTTAGCATTCGAGCTTTTTTCACGTGGAATTTGCAAGCTCAAATGGCCTCCTAGCTTCGTCTGCCGCGGGTCGCTTGCATGCTAGTGATGTCATCACGGCGCGTCACCTCTGCATGCATGGAGCACGTGTGCTCTGCCATGAATGCGTCCCGGTTCAATGCATTTCGGTGAGGCCCATGGATTAGGGTTGGGCTCAGATGGGCCTAGTAAGCAGTGGGCTATATCGGGCCCACGTACTCGGGCTCGATGACTCGTCTTCCTCTCGCGAGCTCCCCCACCCATGCTGCTGCTCCCATGGCGGCGCGGCGGCGCCAGTACAGCCGCACGGGCCCTACTCGCCCGCCGCCTCCACGGAGCCTGTTACTTCTCCGAGCCCGACGACGATCCTCCGTTCACGAGGATTGTGGAGCGCTTGCCGCGAGCCCCCGCGGAGGCGGCGGTGAAGCGCGAGGCGCAGGGAGGCGGGATCAGGCCGCCGGAGCCGGCGCACTCCGATCTCCCGTTTGATTTCCGGTACTCCTACTCGGAGACGGACCCGGCGTGGAGGCCCATCGGGTTCCGCGAGCCCACGCGGTTCTCGCCCTTCGGCCCCGGCAGGCTCGACCGGCCGTGGGACGGCGTCGCCGCCGCGCTCGTCGGCGGGGAGGCGACTGCTGCAGTTGCTACGAGCAGGGAGGAGGCTCTCGGCGAACCGCTGTCGGAGGAGGAGGTGGCGCAGCTCGTGGAGAGGTACCGGCACAGCGACTGCTCCCGACAGATCAATTTGGGTGAGTGCCGAAATGACAATGCTTTCTGATTCTTAGTTCTTGAAGCTTACGACTTTTAATCATTTTTGCTCGATTGTTTGATTGATTGGGCACAAATAGGTAGTATTTTCATGCCAAATTGGGCTAAGTTCACACAAAAAGATTGCGTAGGTTCGAGCGAATTAAGCAATGTTGCTAGGAAACACTGCTTATGTAGTGTCAAAGTGCCGGATTTTTGTTGAATTCATTATAGTTTGAAACTTGATGACCCTTCAGGTTACCGCTACTGATTTCCTTCAATATGAAAGTATTAAGATGAAATCCAAATTGTAGAATTTAAATCTATGCATAGCATCGATGGAACTGTGGCATTTTGATATTTGATATTTAATCGACCCTGTTGCTCAAGAGCATTCCATTATTCTTTGGTGTTTGATGATCTCAGGTAAAGGCGGAGTAACACACAATATGCTCGATGACATCCACAACCACTGGAAACGTGCAGAAGCTGTTAGGATCAAATGTCTGGGAGTGCCAACTCTTGACATGGACAATATATGTTTCCATCTTGAGGTCACTGCAGTCCTACTTGCTTAAGGAAATACCGAAAATTGCACTTTTACTTCCGTTTTCAGGTCTCATGTTAGTGCACCATTCTGCAGGATAAAACAGGTGGGAAAATAATATACCGTAACCTAAACATCATTATCCTATACCGTGGTCGGAATTATGATCCTAAACAGCGACCTGAGATACCACTAATGTTGTGGAAGCCGCTGGCTCCTATTTACCCTAGGCTTGTGCAAAATGTTGCTGATGGGTTGACTTTCGAGAAAACCAAAGAATTGAGGAATATGGGGTTAAATTCTCCACCTCTTATGAAATTAAGTAAGTTTGAATATTTCTTGCAAAGCGTTCACCATACAATTTTATAACCTCATTCAACCCATCCTGTAGTAGTGCCGTTGAGTTATTTTTTTGTAACTGATGGTGTGAACTTTGATCTTGTGCAGCTAGGAATGGTGTTTATGTTAATGTTGTTGATAGAGTGAGAGAGGCCTTCAAGACTGTCGAAGTTGTGAGGTTAGATTGCTCCCATGTTGGCAGCAGTGATTGCAAGAAAATTGGTGTGAAACTAAGGGTATGTTGATATGATCTTTTGCTGCTCCATGCCTGCATGTGTATACATGCAGTTATTTCTGATTATATGTTATGCTTTTTTTTTCCTTTTTAAAAATCTTATTGCCCCTGATAAAATTGTTGTTATATTCTCCAATTTACCAATGCAAAGTGTTAAGAAGGAGCTGCTGAGATGAATTAACTACAGTACTACACTAGCTTTCTGCACTCGTATGATACTCAGGTTAGGTTAATAAAGGAAAATAATGGTACCATATTTTTTTATAAATTTTCTCGAATTTTACAGCTAAGTAACTGTGGTGGTCATTTGAACATAGATGCCAATTGGGTTAACGCTTTGTTTGCTCACTCATGTCGCTAACAGCCTTAGAACTCAGAGCGGAAAGAACTTCCTTTTCTGATGCATTAATAGAAAAGCTAGAGAATTTATGTTAATATTATAGAGAGCACATATTCTTTTATCTCTTTCAATTGCAGCAGCATGAATGACTGTTTTAGCCTTTTCTATCTATTTCACAGGATTTGGTTCCTGGTGTTCCCCTATTATTTAAAGATGAACAGATTATTCTCTGGAGAGGAAAATTGAATCAGGAGACAGAGGAAAGTTGAATCAGGAGAAATCAGTTTCGTTGTGATGTAGCTCTCAACCATCATGATACAAGTGTCTGTAATGCATGAGTTACCAGAAGCAGGCCTTCTGCTTGGATTACTTCCATCAGCTCAATGAGATGTGATCAGAAGAAATTACTGGAAACCTATTACTGGGGTTGCTGGAAAAAATAGAAACTTCACTGACTGGTTGTTTTAGTTTAGTGTAGCCCTGCTGCTGTTTGGAGTTGTCTGCGAGGGGTGCAGGTGCTGCATGAGAGCAAGATCCTGCTCTGTTTTAGTGGTGTCCATTGAACAGTACAGACTCAAATTGCATCATCTTTTCACCATGAAACAACTACCACCACCAATGGCGCTTCCATGCCTTTTGAAGCAGAAGTTGATCATGAGAGCTCAAATGAGGTGGTGACTGTTGTCTTGTTGATTGCTTGATGTACAGCAATGTCAGAAAGTACTTGGTGCAGGCAGATAAATTAGCAAAATTAGCGGCAAATGGTCGAGACTTTGATCTGTATCATGCAAACTCGAGCACGTTGATCTGTATCATGTAACAATGAACATCAGGGGACCCAACAAATTTGAAACAACAGCAGATAATATCAAATATTCTTTGTTGCTAACGGTGCCGCGTGAATAATTGTCTGAAGCGAAGCATAAAGAAGCCATTCAAGATTAGCTGCAACATACGTGATCTCATTCATTTACCAGTAAGAAAGATTCAACTATTAAAACCTGCAACTTGGGATGGCCGTTACCTTTTCAAAATGAAACAGCATTGTCAAATTACCATTCAGTATTTTATTTCAAGATACAACTCAACCACGGTTCATGGCCTCTGAAGTTCAGTTTGCACTAACAAGTAACAAGAAAAGAGCTGACATAACCCATACTATTATTATTATGACCTCACATTAAAACCTAATCCCTATATCTACAAGATACTTGCACAAGCAAAATTGGCCTCAGTGCTTGCTGCTGATTCTGCAGAGACTCTCTTCATCGCAATCCCGTCTTCATCCATGGACCTGACTATACGCCTTTTTAAACTCACTGCTTTGCCTACATCAGAAATAGAAGTAAAGAAAATGACAGATTCAACCGAAAAATATGTGTTGGGCATATAACATTGGAGGCAATGAAATCAGGGCAACAGAAGCTTATCCAGTTTTCTTTACTCCTTTGTGTTATCTAAAACTTGCCACCACCAGTATTGTCACCAATATGCTCCAAATACACATTTCTAGTCATGCACTATCTCCTATGTATTTTGATCATGGTCAAAAGTACCAACTGAAAATCTCTCCATGATCTGATTACAATTGTTTGTAAGATGTCACTTACCAATACATCCTACTTATGATCAAACGGAAAGGATTTAAAAGTGAGCACATTCACAAAGTAGCTGCCTGTTTTTCTACTTCTATGTCATAAGCCATGCACTTGTGGAAAAAAGATGGACAAGTGGAAAATCTACAAAAAAAAAACGCACTTTGGTCCAATGAAAAGAAAATTTGTAATTCTATAGTGCAAGCACAACCAAAATGAAATATTAAAGCAAGCAAATTTACCTGAGAATACAGGAATGTGCCAAGGATAGCAATGGCAGCTCCTAGTGCATTGACAGGGCGGACAGGTGTGTGGAAGATAATGATTGATGAAACAATCACAGAGATGCGCTTCATCGTATTGCCAATGCTAAATGTCAATGGAGAAATCTCGTCCAAAGACATGTAGGACACCTGGTTATACAAGTGGTAGAAAACACTTTGTGCAGCAACCCACCTACATCATCCAACATTTGCAACATTTAAATAATATCAATAAAATTTTTGGTGTTGTCGTATATTCTGTCATAGCTGAAATTCATCCATCCAACACAATATATTAATCAACGTCAGTAAAGACTGGAGAAAGTCCAAACTACTTCCAGCATAAGAGTGAAAGCAACAGTCCCTTCAAATGTGTTAAATATGTCATAAAGCACATAAGCATATGCATGATATATCCTAAACCTAACGTGAAAATCATTCCAAGTTTCCCCATGTAATGCAAGTTCAAAAATAGAATATACAGCGGCGGAAGAAAAATTGCAGAATGCTTGATTTATTTTATTGCTTACCAGACAACGTTGGGGCCAACTTCTGCAAGAGCCTTTTGCCAACCAGCAGCCCACATTTGGGGACCCTCCATAGCGATAGCAAATGGTGTGAGTATGACCAGGGACATTATTGACAAGCAGGCATAGTAATTCATGCCACTGACAGACTTCCCCTTCATGCCCCTCTTCGAGAAGATGTTGCGGAAAACAAATGCAAGGTTTGATATCATGGCACCCATGAATCCTGGTGGCAGGACAAAACAGCAACTATTAACATCAAGAAAAAATAGAACAGAAAAACTGCCGCCTCACCTAACCTGAGCAACATCATTAAAAACAATAAAAAATTAGCCAACGAGTCAACAACTCCTATTTTGTCTGATTCTTAAACATAAATCTAAGCATGGAAAGAAATGGGAGAAAAGGACTAAAGATTAAAGAATGATGTGTCTTCTGGTAGACAGGAGAATATACTAGTCCAAGGTTAATAGGTTATATCTATGATTTTTTATTGTTTTTTACTTTCTGTAATTTTGAAATCTGAAGCACATAGTAATTCCTGAAAGGCATGTATATCCAGATAGGGCAAAAGAATCATTTAACAAGTCATTTTGTGTTAAAACATATTAAAGAGTATTGATTATTAAAGCAATTATAAATGGATCGCCTCAGTTAACTCATAGCTAAACATCGTCTATAGAAATTAACATCATGACAAATGCTTGAAAGCAGAATACCATAAATTTCTAAACAAAGAGATAGGAGTGAATTCTAAAGAAAAAAAATATACTTACCAACCATATTAAAGTTCAGCTCTGTGACAGCAGCAAGAGCACAACCACCAATGATCGGGAGAAGGGAAAGATATACGGGCACTGGAAATGTCTCCCCGAGAAGGAACCTCGATACCAAAACACTGAATGCAGGCTCTGCACTTTTGATAATGTGTGTGAATGACACTGCTACTTTCGACATGCTGACTGTCGCAGCAACATGCCCAATTGTATGAGCCACAGCAACCTTCATCAATGAAAAAAACCAAAATGATTCATGCTTGTCCAAGCAGGACAGCAGGTACAACAAAAAAACCAATTAATTGCCAAGCAAAGATTCCACTCACCGGGAAAAGAACTTTCCAGAAATTTAGGTCAGTCTTGGGGGCCTCAACAAGGCGGGTGGCCCATGAGACAAGCATCATCGCAGAGCCACAAGCAAGAGAGAGTGTTGAAGTGAGCCAGGGGTATGGGAAAGCATTGAGAACCTTCTTGTTGTAGATGTTAAAGATCACATTAAGCGCCCACCATGTAGCGAAATAGATGGAGATCTTTAGCTTCTGGGCAGCTTCTGAGCGGACTGGCACCACCTCAGTCTTGGACTCCTTGTCATCAGCTGCAGAAGCAGCACACTTGAATTCAAGTGGCTGCCTCCTAGGCTTCTGCTCAGCAGCATGCAGGCCATCTAATGGCGCAAGGTAGAGTGGTCTCAGTGAAGAGACCACAAATTTGGAGGGTTTGAGACTGGAGACAGATGGAACCAAAGCTGATTTTGGCCGCAGATTGGTGCCAGAGAAGGCCACATGACCAGGAGAGAGCTTCACAGCAGGTATCATGGCTTCTGCAAATCAACCAATAAATTTTTAGATGCCAAACAGATGAGGTAACAGGTAAAATGTGATTTATCTTCGTCTTTCTCAATGAGCTGTTTAATGAAACTATAGTAATTCCTTTCAATTAAAATTTTATTTCAGGACATGAGGTGAGCAACTGGATGTATCAGCACCAGAAAGAAAGTGATATGGAACAACTTTCCTCAAAGATTTGGTTGAGTAAATTGTACACAACATTTTCTTTTCAGGAGGCTTCTGAAAATATTTCTCTTGAAGTGATCAAACGAATGAATGAATCAATCATGTATCACACAACAACCGTTTAGCTTTCCTCCCAAATTTGCTCAGTAGAAAGTACTCCGTACTCCGTACTACATAATTCTTGTATGAAAGAGCCGTCACCGATAAATCCCCAAAATATAAAAGCTACAACTCTAGATGAGGACAAATTTTTCACATCGTTTTCGCGCAGTGATCTACACGTAAGGAAACCAGCTTTCCCCCGGGAAAAACCTTGAATTCCCGTGATATAGTTCGGCAGATTTTGCATGCAAAGCATCCATCTTTACCACCCCGCCCCGATGGACGAGCTTTGGATCGAAGAACCAAAAAACATGGATGATTGAAAAGACAGGCTTTGCAGAAAGGGGAGGAATATCGAACAGTATGCAACTGAGGGGCGGCGATGCGGGTGGTAGGCCGGCGCCGGCCACTAGCGGCGGCGGCGCAGATTGTAAATGAATTAAAAAACCAACCTTTGCAGTTTGCAGGATCGAAAGAACAAAACTTTGCAAGATCTCACCTTCTCTCACCAATCACCCAAGAAAATATTCCCAATCAGAAGGGACCCTGGATCAAACACGGGCCGGCTATTCCGCTCCAAGAACAACCTCAACTCGGCCGCAGGAAGACGGCTACCTCGCGATGGATTCGAGGAGCTGAGAGCCACAGATATATGGAGGATGGAGGAGAGCCGGGGATCGAACGCCCCAACCCTCGGAATCTGAGATGGGGATTCGGAGATCACAAGGGACGGGGCGGAGGGAGGAAGGGTGCGTTCCGAGGAGAGTGTTCAGCTCCGGCGAAGAAGGTGGCGGCTAGTTGTGGTAGGTGATGGCGTTTCTTCTTCTCCTTGTTAGGTTGAGAAGCGTGAGGGCTTTTCTGCAAATGTCTTTTCTTGGGAAACCACTGTATTTGTGCCCTTGAGCACATGGATTTGGTTTGGTGTTTTTCACTTTTTGTGCATGGTTGTCGTAGACCTGTAGGTCACCCAGTTCTTGTGAGATCAGTTGAGATTTTTGGATTAGGGGTAGTTCATGTGAAATTTGCTTGAGATTTTAATGCTTTGGCAACTTAATAGGAAGATAAAAAGTGAGTTTAAAATTCAGGATATCTTGCGTATTTATATGTTATTTTATATGTACTTTTTTATCATTGGCATAGAAAGGATTGCTAGCGGCTTCGTAACCTGACACAATTGGTTGGTTGATTACTCAGTTATGTCGCTAAGAGTTTGCAAGCCATGGCATCGATGACGGGAGTTGTGACGGAGACAGAGAGAAAAACATACGGCATACGGCATAGGAAAGGATATAAGAGAACGGTTGAGGATATTTTTGTGCTTTTTATATAAATAAGATGATCTCTCATTTTATCTCTATAGAATACTATGTCTCACATATTATGTGTTAAGTCAGGTATATTTAATCGCTTATGTAACGTGTTACATTAGTGAAACTATCTTCAAAACCATTATAGAGGTTATTTAAACGGTTTTCAATACTTAAGGGAGTAGAATACCTAGTTTCGTAATTGAGAGTTTTAAATATGCAAAGTCCAATAGTTGATGGGTTAATATAATACCAATATTCTTTACCCATGATACTCTATTACAGTCCATAAATTTGAAATGTCTCTGTTCTTTCCTGGGGTCTTTACATTTGCTTAGCCATGTAATTTATTTAATCATATTATGTCTGAATTAATAAATTATAAAGGCACCAACTTCACTGTTCAATGCAGAAACTCCTGTGTCCGTCCATTATACAAGAACGTCCTAAGCGACACAGCCTTAATATTTCAACAATTAACAGTACAAACACAAACCCGTACTATTTTTAACACATATCCGTACCAGATCACTGAATAATAATCCAATCAAGTTAGATCACATTTCAGTTTTTCACAACAACCCCCACCATTTTCCAATATTCACATATTGAGAGGGGGAACATGGAAAAAAGGAGGTGACCAAATAAAGAGTTGGTAGCTACTACATTCGATCACATGGTAAGGCGTTTGTTTTTTTAGAAATCATTTTTTTCAAATTTAAAAAAGTTTAAATAAAAATATATTAAATTTTACAATATCAAAAAATATATTATTTGTATATTTGTTTTATAAAATTTGTTAAAGTTGAATAAGTTTAACTTTAAAAAAGTGAAACGACTTAAAATATGGGGAGAGTGCCCCTGATTTTCCTGGGGAGCCAATGAGCCCCATGACGCTGGCTATCACATTTGGCCATCTCTGGGCTTTCAGGACATTTTTTGACCTCTGGGATCTTTTGAACTCTGATGGCTCTTTGCTAATCCAAGAGACATTTGCAGCTAATTGTGTATCAGTAGACTGTGCCAATTGATTCTCTTGTTCTCATATTTTTGTAGCAAGGGACCTGTGTTGCTGGATATCATCCCTAGTACACATCAAGCAAGCATGCACAAAAAATGAACTATGGACCTGTGTTCTCGTATTGATGATTTGTCACTCATGTGAATGACATATACGATTATATCAGCATATGAACAGGAGCAGCGAATAAACGAAACCACTTCTTTTTATACGACAAATCATCGAATATTCATAGAAAAACGACCTGCCTAAGCAACAGCAAACTGGTTCTTCTTCATCCCCCGTCTCCTCACAAAAGCTCATAACGATAACTCAAACTTCTTAATTAATAACAATTTCGTCCCTAAAGCAGACTCTGCAGTCTGTTCATGTAATCCACATCTGCCGAAAAAAACAAAAGGGAAAATATCCCATAGCAGCCGTTGAGGCACCAGAAAGCTGGCCGTCTCTTCGTCAGAAAAACACACCACTTTTGATTATTTTTCTCTTCCTCCTTTTGGTCAATCTCTCCACGCCGTCGTCGGATGCGTGCCATGGAATTTGCCTCCTGCAAACTCTTCACAGACACGCGTTTTCGACGGAATTTGGTAATTTTTGCAGCTTCTAATGCAGGTTCGGAGTGTTCAAATTATGCTTAACCTGTAGAATTATCTCCTGGATAATTACCTATGATAAGGCTAGTGTGAGCTGGGAAACACATCTTAGGAGCCACTTAACTAGTTTTGCATTCGTAAGTTGAGCTATTCAGTCATATTAGGATTCCGATCAATTCAACACTTTGATTCCTTATTACCGTAATTTTTAACACTGCGCACACCATGGCTATGAGATGTTCTTTTGTCTCTCGTATCTTGTGTCTCTCACCCTTATTAGAGTTTGGTGTAGGGACTCAGAATTTCGTGAGAAGGGCCATGGTAGCGATGAACACATCATGGAACAAAAGTAATGGTTTTATGGTTCTTTTGTTTTTAGAATATTCAGATTTGAGCAGCTAATTAGTCAGAGTTAGAGCCAAAATCGATTAACTCATGTTAGTTTCTATTTTAACTTTGGAGGTTTTCCCAATAATACATGTGGAAAACTTCAGCATCAATCTTTGAAACAGAACAAGGTGACACAGAAACATAAAATCCAGGATTGAGTTTATTTGGCCTGTTGGAATTGTACTAACATCACTGATTTCTTTTTTTGACACCATTAATTTCAATTCATGGTGGCCACCAAACTTATGGAACCAAATTCCAATTCAGAAATTTATATCTATCTTTCCCCTGCTCCTGTACTTCCATACATATTGTGGTAGCAACTCAAGCACATGGCATCTACTTAACATATATATACCTTGTTATCTTAACCATCAATAATTATCAACAAGTGTTTCCCATCGGTTTTAGCACTTGTTTGGTTTAAAACCCGTTAATTTCACATGCACGGGTTTGAGATTGTTTTACAGGTTTACTTCGTGGACATATTTTTACTGAACCCATAAGTTTTATACCCATTGCTATCCTGTACATCACATGCGATATATTGAAATTCCTTAATGGGCACAATGGTGTGTACAGACCAAGCAACACAAAAGGCAATCAAACTCAACCAACTTTCTTTTACAGACTTCAATATAATGCAATAATGCATTCAAGATCTCCACCTCCATCGATAAACTCATGAACAAAGACAAAAATATATTATGTCTAAGACTATACTAACTATTCTTAACTAATCATTAAAAAAAATTCTCAATGGAAATAGTGAGATCTAACTCAAGCCTTAGCTGCCATAAACTTAGGGCAACCATAATGTATATTACAAAACTAGTTTATATAGATGGGACCAACAATATTGATCCTAATTATTTTCTATCTCATAATATTTATAGCAAAGTAGACATTAAAAATAAAAGAGAAGAAAAAAAGAAAAGTGATAAATATTATTTTATTTCTTATGTGCAGCACATAGCTTATGGTTGTCTTTTAAAGATCACTGTAAGGACTGTCTCTATAATGATTCAGCTAGTTTATAGAAATATTTTAATGTTTATGGACTGTTTTTTCACACGGCGGATGCTTTACGATGGGATCATAATCCAAGAAAGGAATGATCTGATCACTTGCTCGTCCGATTTGATCTGGTACGTCGGATCACGATCGGACGGCGGATAGCCCGGCTCTTATGGCTGGAAATAAATCCCAGCGAAACCCAAACAACAAGCGAGGAGGAGATCAGTAGATCACTACCGACCCCCTCGTTACAAAATCCCAATTCCCAAATCGCCAACCCGGAAACCCTCTCTCTCTCTCTCTCCTTTCGGCAGCCCACATGCGCATGCCTCCGCCTCGTCGCGACGGCGACGCCCCCAAACCCTAGCCCGGCCGGCGCGGCCCCGCAGGGAGCCCGAGGATAGGTAGATCCCCCATGGCGGCGGCGACGCCCGGGGTAGGCCATTTGGTGGACCGGTTCCGCGCGCGGCTGCGGGAGGAGGATGAGGCGGTGGGGGAGGGCGGCGTGGGCGAGGCGGCCGCGGTGGTGCGGGTCTACGTGGAGGTGCTCTCCGAGCTCACCTTCAACTGCAAGCCTATCATCACAGAGCTCACCATCATCGCCGGGCAGCACGTCGCGCTCGCCGCCAGGGGAATCGCCGAGGCCATCTGCGCGCGCATCGCCGAGGTTGCTGTTGCTCTCTCTCCGCTCACCCAGGGTTTTTTTCGATGTCGGCTTGTACTCTGAGGAGATCTAGGTTTGGGGGTGTGTATACGTGAAGAGCTTGCTTGGCCTGCTTGTCCAATGGAAGCTTGCTTGCTGATTATTGTGCATGCTAGGGTTTGGTGTTTGATGTGCTTGTGCTGAAAATCGAGATTTGTTTTTGAATTTTGGAGGCAGTGTAAACGTTTGAGCTTAATGCACTTTGAGATGACCTTTTGTTCCTAGGGTTTGTAATCACTGCATTTGATGTGAGAATTGCAATTGTTTGATACACATGTAGTGAGCAATCATATTGTCCCTGTTTGTAGGGCTCAAATTGTTGCAAATTTGGTTGCTAGGATTCAGTAATCAGAGTGAGTTTCAATAAGTTCTAAGTGATGGAAATGGAGTGTATGAGATTGGTCCCTAGCAACAGCCTGCGATATCTAGTTGCTCTGTTTATATCAAAAATCGAGATTCAGAGAATCAAGCATATTGTTGTGGAGACATTTACAGCTTTTGTGGATAGGCATTCTGGTTTTTTGTATCTAAAACTTAATTAAAGAAATATTAAAAAATAATGTTGATAATTTGTTTCTTGGAATACTTTATGACAGAGATATTGTTTTTAAATATTTTTTAGCTGTTTCTTTGGTGGAACATAATTGCTGCTTGCAGTGGAATTACTGTAAAAATATTTACGATTTTTTAGTTTTAGTTGTATTGTTTTATATTGCCTGTTAATTGTCCAGTAGTTTTATTTTTCTTTTCTGAAGAGGACATTCGAACAATCTAACATCATTTTTATATGGTGATAATATGATAACTAATGCTAAGAGAATGAGTAAAATAAACTAACAGAACACCCTGTAGCTTTCTTTTCAGACTCTTTAGTTGTTTCATATGAGTCGGCTTAGTTCAATTTTAATCATATGCTATTAGTTATCTTTTCACCTAAAGTTCCTTCGCATGATTTCATTATGCAATGTTATTACAGGTGTCTGCTGACCAGAAATTACCATCTTTGTATCTGCTAGACAGTATTGTCAAGAATATAGGGCGAGAATATATAGGGCATTTTGCTGCTAGGTTGCAGAAGGTATTTTGTGATGCCTACAGGAAAGTTCACCGCAATCAGCATGCTTCAATGCGTCATCTCTTTGGTACTTGGTCGCAAGTGTTCCCTTCTTATTTGCTCCGAGGAATTGAGGATGAGCTTCAGTTTTCTCCTTCAGAGAATAAACGCTCTGCCACAGTTACTAATGTGCAACAGTCAGAGTCAATATCTCCTAGACCTTCTCACAGCATTCATGTAAATCCAAAATATTTGGAAGCACAACAACAGTTCAAGCACACCGCTATGGTAAGACCTTTTTCCTAAAGATAGCTGTATTTGATTACTTGTGTGATTCAAGCATGATATATGTATTTCACTGGCTAGCTTGAGATATATGTGAAATATGTGTCTTGAGTATTGCAGAACATACTGTCATCTGTGTCCTGGCAGCTGTCATGCCTTTGTGTTTTGGATAAATTTTATTTGAAGTTTGTGCATCATTTTTTAAATAAATCAGGTGCATCAGCCAATAACTCGTGGCAGTAGGCAAATGATTGATGTGGAGGAGGATCAGATAAATGGGTTAACATCTAAAAATTCTCTAGGATGGCCTGCAACTAATTCAAAGCTCCAGATATTGGGTGTTCCATCTTCCTTCGTTGCTCCTTTTTGCCATTTTTTCACCCTATCTTCTATTCCCAGCCTAGATTCGAGACCTACAGGCCCATAGTACACTCACTGTCACTGATTGATGCTACTGTGGAGTTATGTCTCTTTCTGAATGAACAGTAACGACTTCTGTTTGTTTTGCAAGCAGTGCTTCAATGACCACCAGAAAATTAAACTGCATAAATACTAAAACACCATAGCTAGTACCTGTAAATCAGACCCTTAATGCACTTTACAACTTGTACTTTTTACTTGTTTTGATAGCATAGAAGCAGTACTGATATTTTCTTTTTCATACATGTACTGATTACTGATCCATCAGTATGGGCTTCTTTGTTGGTTGACAAAGGAAACCTCTCTTTTTTATTATTTTTGGGAATAGTTGTACTCATTTGACATAGCAACAATCAAGCGCTTTGTTCATTTGTAAACTCTGCCTTTGTTCCTAGTCTTCAGAAAGCTCCATAGATGATTTCTGTAGAAAATGTAAGGTGCTTTGGTTATCTCTAGGTGAAATGGAATCTATTCATCTCAATATAAAGCTTCTGCTCAGTAATCTTCTATTTCAATTCAAGTATTTTATTGAAATGCTGTCGCCACTTAGTGTTTTTTTACTTAGGTAACATGTGACTTTTGCTGCTAACTCAACTTTTGCTTACAATAATATGTCTTGAAATCATATGGGCAGAAATCTACTATAATGCATGCTGATGATCCTGATCAACAAGAGACATTTCGATCACATACTGGAATGATAAGGCCAGGTTCACCGAATCTTTTCAGCAAACACCCTTCCATTCTCAATCCAGAAGGACCATTAGCCAATTCAAGTAGAACCTTGTCAAGATCACCACCTCTTGATGTGCTCCCTAGGAATGCATCCCCCAAGAGAGCACTGGAGAGGCCACCGCTATCCAATTCTGTTTTAGGACATGACCCCAGAAGATTGCCTGATCGAAATGGTTGGTTTGAACGGAAGTGGGCTTTTGAGGATGGTGTACAGCGGCCTTCGATGAACATACTTGAGGAAGAATATAGGAAGCAAAGTGCAAGGGAACTTATTGATGCTTATGGAAATTCTCAAGGTAAAGATATCGATGAAAGGCTTCCCAAGATGCAACGTCTAGATTCAAATGGCATGTCAAGCAAATCTAGTGCACAAAAATGGCTCACCTCAGAGGAAGAGGAGTATACTTGGGAGAATATGAGTCCTACTTTAACTGATCGAAACAGAACCAGCATGCATTCGTTACCTCCTGCTGGAATGCGGAGAGCTGGATTTCCTGGGCCAAACACTGGACTATTGGAACCTGATATTGTGAGGCACAGTTGGCCAGGCCAAGCTCCTCGACCAGCAATTGATGGGTCATCACTAAATCTCGAAGATAGGATTCCTGCAACCAGGGTATGATTGTCTGAACTCTCTTTAATTATGATGAACATTACTAACACTGAAATAACACTTCCAGTGCCCCTTATCACTTCTTTTAATGTTTAATGAAGTGATTTCCATTAATGTTCTACTTGTTGCTTTCATGGAAGAGCTTTGTTCATTTACTTTTCATGTCTCCAACTACAACTTTGATAACTTATTTTTACAAGAGAATGCATCCAATCGATTTTCGGCAAGTACATAGTAAACTAAAGTTAAAAGCAGATTCCATCACATCCTTATAATGTTCTCTTCTTTCATATACCTTCTATGGTGATTTTTGTCCTTGAAAAGCGCTATATGTTTGCCCAAACCTACCCAAACCTATTCAGTTTACTTATGCTGCTATTAGTTGGAGGCACTAACACATTATTGTTTCTGTACTGTATTTCATTGGGTTTCAGTATTTCAGAGCTTTGGTGCAAAAGTAATTTGTTTCCTCTTTCATATATTAGTTGGTCATATGAATATATGATATACCATGCATAGAGCTAGAGCATGATATCCCAGTTATCCTTTACCATTCAGAAGTTTGAACCCTGAAATTTACACACTATATGTTCCTTAACTATTTCATTATCATAATGGACTAATGGTTAATTGAGTCTGAAAGTTCAACATTTTATCCTTTGCGATGAATGAAGTCCATACCCTGTTAAGCTTATAAGAAGTGAATGCTGTACTGATCTGAATTTACTTTATTATTGATAGAGCATTGCTTTTTCGCAGCTTGTTGACAGAGCCACTAATAGGAGATATCCAGGCAATTTCGGTGGTCAGAATGGAGCCTTTTTAGAGTACCAGGATTCTGAGCATGCTCTTGATCCTGGGAGAACTACTACCATGCCAGCTTCACCATGGCAGCAGACTATTGGTCAGCCATTGAGGGTACAAGCACCCCAACCTGCATCAGTTCTGAATAGACTGCCGCTGGCTACTGATAGTGAAATGCTAAGCAAGAGATTGGCCACTGGTGGTACTGGTACATATGATGCACTGATTGTAGATGTGCCATTGTTGGAGAAGCACAGGTCCTCACCTGCTCATGCTCCCATAGAATGGCCTCCTCTTCATCATACACAGTCGCTAACTGTACAACCAATTCCACTCGATACCAAACATGTTAGAGGTGCAGCAGATAGTCTAGATATTAGGTCATTTATTAGCCAAGGAGCCAATTCATCTGTATTTGTTCCACAACATCAATATGATACCTTGAATCGGAAAACAACAAGTACTGGTGATTTAGCTCAACCACCATATCAGCGCCCAGATTTATTGTCATCAAGACAACAGAATCAGGGCACAGTTTTGGCAAACCAAAGTCAACCTCATCACGCGTTGCAGTTTCATCCCCAATCTCACCTTCAGGAGACAATTAGAAGTTTTGCGCCACACATGTCTGTCGCTCCTCCACAAAATATGTTCCAAGGACAAGGAGGTAGTGCAGCAGTACCTCCAGTTCCACATATGCCAAGTTCTTTTCCTGCACCAGCTGCAGCTCCACCCTATGGCTTGACATCTATTCCTGGATTTCCTCTGCCATCATTACCTTCTGCACCACCTCCTGCTTCATCACAGATGGGTCCATCATCGTCGCAAGTTGGGGGCCCTCCATTTGTCTCTGGATTGTTAAGTAACCTTATGCATCATGGTGTACTTTCATTGCAACCACCCAGCCAACCTCAGGTACTTATCGTCCATATGAGCACTTCGTTGCCTGTCTCTAATATCGTTCTATCAATATCTATGCAGTTAATTCGATGATTTCATTATACTTGTAAATATATTCTTTTAGGGTTCTGTGGGTGTTGACTTCAATGTTGATCTCAAGGTACGAAACGAGTTTGTCATTAATGCTCTATATCAGGATCTTCCGAGACAATGCAAAACTTGTGGCCTTCGTTTTAAATGCCAAGACGAACACCGTGCCCACATGGATTGGCATGTTACGAAAAACAGAAATTCAAAGAATCGTAAACAAACATCACGTAAATATTTTGTCACTGTGCGTGAATGGTTAAGAGCAGCAGAAACAGTAGGGAACGATGGAGTTCCTTCTTTCGAGCCTGCAGAACCTGTTGCAAACGCAAATGAAGAGAAAGAAATGGCTGTTCCTGCAGACGAGGACCAAACAACATGTGCTTTATGTCAAGAGCCATTTGAAGATTTCTACAGTGATGAAACTGAAGAGTGGATGTACAAAGG
>KE370863.1:895050-917129 GCA_000418225.1 Zizania latifolia
TTTTTATAACCAAGAGGGATTAAGAGCAATCTTGTTAGTGTCTTTCTTAGATATTTCATATTCAATACACCGACGCACACAAGTAAAATAATATAATATATATATATATAACTTGTCAACGTGACAAACGGTCAATCAACAGAGCAAACATTATATTTTCAGATGTTTTGAAAGAAAAAATGCACTACGGAAGATCCTGGTATCAATATATAAGAAAGAAGCAACACATCTCAGTACAAAATTTATTTTTTAGCGGTGGTGAGCACCTACGTTCGTGCCTATATATCTTGGTTTTTACGGCCATGATAATAGTTGCTTTCGTTTGTTCAATCTACATATTAATTCATACAGATATCTGTACTGTACCTAACATTTATGAAGTTCATTTGCACAAATATGCTCGAGTGAGTACGGATCGAGTAGAAGACTATTCACTATTAATCGTAGGAACACGAAGAGGATTATATTAATGCAAGAAAAATTGTTAGCTGAGTTTTCTAGAGGAACATGGAAAGACCCCCGGCATCAATTAATTAATGACGACAAGCTAAAAACAGTTTTTTGCGGTTTTAGTGCAGCAAAATATTGTTTTTCAATATGTTGAAACCATTTTAATCTGAGACAATCAAGAAAACTCTATCTTGAATTAAGTGGTTTAATTAGAACTTGCCTTCATCTGCGTGCGCTTGTTCTGAAACCAAAATTTAACCTGCAGTGGCTCGAGACCAAGCTCCCGGCTCAGCTCCTTGCGCTGCTTGTCGTCAGGGTGTGGGCACTCCTTGAAAAAACTGATGAAATTTCACAAAAAATTAAATAACACACGAATTCAATATAAAAAAACCAACTGATTAATAGGAACATCATTTGATTAATGTAACAAAAGCTTTAATTTGCAAGGGAAGAATGTTTAATTAATTCAGTGGAAAGAATTTAAGACAAGATTAATTCAGAGGAAATAATTATAATCTTACGCTTCCATCTCTTGGATCTGGTGCTGGGTGTGGCGGTGGTAACGCTTCTTGCGCGGCCGCTGGTTGGGGTCCTGCTCGTCGTCGCCGGAGACGCCATCGCCGGCGCCATCGACGTTCTCGCTGCACGACTTGCTTTCGAACTCGTCCACCAGCCCTCCGGCGTCGGCACGGCCGCCGTGTGCCATGGTGTCGCTGTTATCTGCCGCCGCCGCCGTCGTCACGGGGATCTGATCGAAGTATTGCTGCTGGAGTAGTGCTTGCTGCAGATTATGGCTGTCGAGCAGATCAGTCTGCAATTTTTGTTACACACGAAAGTGAGGAGGTCAACTCAGATATGTGCCATAAATAGCTTACGATTTAGAACACATATAGTAGTACGAATACAAGGGAAGGCAATTAAGAAGTACCCAAATTAAAAATTTGCAAGAAACGCTAATAAAACGGAGAATTTTAATTTGCTTCCAGTTTCTCAGATTATCTTTTCCTGCAGTAGAGTGTACAGTTACTCTGGCGACAAATTTGGAAGTTGCTTCTGCTCAGTAGTAGAGTACTTTTAAGAATTGCTTGTCAAAAAAAGATACTATCTTTTTTATTAAGATACTAAAAATACACTAAGGGCCATAGAAAGCTTCTTAACCTGTTGTGCCTATCTGCAGCCTGTTATGGTTTTTCCTGAAAAATATTATTTATCAAGAGTCAAGACCTAGAGATCTAAACAAGGCTGATATGGTTCTTCAGTTCTTGCTTGACTAATGGGTTTACTCCTCTAGTTATTTCTTGAACCATCAAGTAATCAACCATGTACAAAAGATGAACTTCTCTTCTCTCATCTCACAGTATGATACTCACTCCCCTTCTCCAGTCAGTACTGCTGCTGATTTTCCATAAAAGAGGTAATCAATTGGTCAGATAACTCAGTGTCCTCGAATGGCACGTCCAATTAATGCATGCATGTATTCACAGCTCCTAACTACCGTTTCTCACCGCAATTAATCAAAAAGAACAGATCATGCACAGAGAAGAAATCAAGAACCAGAAAAACAAGAAAAAGAAAAGGAATCTGTTAATAAAGAGCAAGCTAGCAAGCAAAAAAACAAAACTTATACACGATTTTATAAAAAATGTCATCTCCAAAACCGCAATATGTACTAACAATAAAACCATCTGTGTATCGACTTGTTTATGTCATCTGAAGTTTCTGAACTGTACCTGGGTCAGAGGCAGCTGTGCAGACGGTGATCCGTACGCCACGCCGTTCCGGCCGATCACCGGCGGCATGCGCCTCGCCGGCGTCATGACCGAAGCTAAGCTAGCTACTATACGTACGCAGGGCACGCTAGCTACTGCCTTCTTCTAACTCCTCCCATTTGCAAGCATCGTCGTCACAACTCACAAGCTGTAATCCAACCAAAAGGAGAACAGTACACACAACTGGCTTGCACGGCACGTAACAGCACAAGCAGAAGCAGATCTAGGGCAAGCACAGGCAGGAGCAAGCCGAGCCCAAGAACTCTCCAAGAAAATCAAGGTGCGTTAATGGAGACAGTGATGAGATCTAGGGCGCAGCAAGCAAGTGTACTGCCCTATGTCTCCCTGATCTCTGCCTGCCCAGCTAGCTACTACCTTTTCTGCTTCCAAGAAGCGTGATATCGCATGCAGGAAAGAAACACGGGCAGAGCTAGCTAGAGAGAAGCAGCCGGACAGGGAGATCTCTGAGAAGACGCCATGGGAGGAGCATGAGGAAGATGAGGGGGAAGGGCAGATTGGGGGAGGAATGTGGAGATGGGGAAGAGGAGTTATTGCTGGCGAGTGTTGAGCGGATGCAATCGCATTTATTGAGAGAGGGTGCAGCGTTATTGCTCAGTCGCAGAGTGCTAGAGAGAGAGAAAGAGTTGAGAGCGAGAGCCTCGGTAACATTTCCAATAGAAACGGCTACGTATTGCTCAACACTTTCAATACTAGTCCGTATTTTGGTTTCTTTTTGAGAGAGATTGAACTGTTCAACTTAAGTTATATACACATATTTTTTCGAGCAACATAAGTTGTATATACTGGGATTGCGCGCACGGTATATATATGCGTGCGTGTTGAAATATATTTTGATATGGAAGAACTGAGAAATGGATGATCAAGTACCTCTCATGCATGCACGTATGCTGAGCTAGCTAGCTTGTGCTGGCTACTGTGAATGAATTTTGTTTAATTAATTTCCATCACACACCTCTTAATTTCTGGGGTAATATTAAGCGATATGACAAACATATAGATGTGTCTTGCATCATTTTTATCAAAAAATGACTTGAATTCCACAGTAGTACACAACTATGTACAGTACTACACATCGTACATATGCTTGGCTAGCTGTTTATTTGTTTTTTAAAAATTGTTTTCCCTGTCGTAAAAAAGCTGGTACTCCATCGCCAAATCCAACTCACAGCTGGTACAGTACCATCCAGAAGTATTAAATTTCCCTAGCTTGTATTTAATTCCTTGGTAGCATGTATGCATGCATGACAGCATGAGTTTTGGGCCGTGTGGTGAAACATGCGGCAGCTTATATAGCGTCAAATTGAATTGATGCAGGAGAGAGCTATTTCATCATCATTGGATGCTCCCAACTCAAACATACACGTATGACCACCAGTTTTGGTAGGTGACTGTATTTATGAACATAAGGGACTTCAATAATGGAAATCCAAATTTCACACACCTTCGCCATAATTTCCTCCCTGTGTTTAAAGCCCCCCTTTTTTGTTTGTATCCTGCGTATACATTTATACTGATTTATCTTGATGACCAGAAAGCACTGTATACCAAAAATCAATTCGGTATATATCCACGCAGAGATAGAGCTAGCGAAAAATAGAAAAGGTGCACGTTAACCAATCAGTTCTTTGTGCACTGATTTGTGAGATAAAAGATGCAAATGTTAGATTTAGAAGGTCTAGCTATGATTAATAGACTATACAAATATTACTTAATTATCTATCCTACTATATAATTGATGAGTTGTGGGATAGACATATCGCCCCTCTATTAAATCTCAGCCCTTCTCTTGCTCTCCTTAGATCTCAACCATTGTTTCCCTATGCTAATCTGGCCCACCTAAACCTAATCCTGCAGATTAACACCACCTAAACCTAATCCTGCCGCAGCCCTCTCTTGGTCTCGCCTCCGCTCGCCTGATCTCTCGGTCTCAGCCTTTCTCCTTGTCGCCTCCGCCCGCAATCGCCCCCACCCACCGTTGGTCGCTTCCGCCCTCCCGCTCGCTTCCGCCCGATGCCGTTCGCTCCCCTCTGCCCGTCTGCTTTCCTCCTGCCCGTCGCCGCTCTCCCCGTGTCACGCACTCTCTGCCGCCACCTCCCTCTTGGCGCCACGCACCGATCGTGCCCTAGTTACTTTTTAAGGGGACGTGAGGCACCGTATGGCTCAATGGCTCCACCCATGTATATATATATGCACCGTATCATATCTATTTATTTGCGTAAGGTACTGCTCATTTTAAGATAATTATTTTAGCCATCAATTAGTGGAAAAAATGCAGGGATATGGTTAATAAAAACATTGCCATTATATTTCATAGGGAGAAACACCGATTTAATTTTCTGATACATATTAACAATGTATCGAATGGTCTCGGGAAAACAACACAATGAGTTTGAAGGTCCAATTTCAGTAGTCACTGAAAAAAGGGTCACAAAAAGTGAGTGTGTAGTGTTAATTAATTATCATGCAGGTCAAGTAGTAGTAATTAACTAACAACCGTTACTAGATAGTATTCGCCTTTGACTCAACATAGGTTTGGAATATACAAACCTCCAGATAATCTGCATTGAATTTAGTCATTAATTACTCCATGTCAACTTCCGGTAAAACATGCAAAATCTTTGGCTGTTTGCTAGTTTCTCTCTTTTAATTTTCCTGACTTGCTCGAGAGAGAATTTTAAAAAAATCTTACCTACGTTTTGAACTTTGATGGTTAGCGAGAGGCAAAAAAACTAGTATTAGCTATCATGTTGGTGTTGGTTGGGTCGTAAACCACGATAACCAAAACTATTAACTTTTTCACCGGCCAATGATTTATGATAATTAGACCAGTAACAATGATGACAGAATCGATAATATAATGGCAGTAACCAAACACCGATAACCGGCCGACGATGATTTTGGTAATCCTTTAAATAAATACTGTTTGTCAGAATATACCAGGTCAATCCATACGGTTGGATGTTTTTAGGTAGGGGTACCAGTGTAGTACTGTTTACTGTACTGTACAATAAATGCATTTCAACGAGATACGGCTGGTATGAGTTTGCAATTACATGCTATCGATCAGTTGTTTTCTTACCTTTTTAAAAATATGAAAGATGAATTACATCCCCCCAGTTGTTTTAACAGATGCAGCAATTGCAGATTGTTCCGTGCATAGCAAATTTGCAGTGACAACAATAATCCTGTCCCCTCAACCAGCTGACATCCTGTTTTCCATAAGGTGAACACGTATATATAGGTAACGTACGTGGATCTACTCCATGCCAAGTACTCCTGTAACAAAAGTTTCTGAGTTCAAAATTTATTTTAAATATAATAACTCAATACTTATGAAAGATATTTTTTACATTTAAAATAAACATATTATCTTGTAGTTAATTATTACTCATTATTCTACTGATCAATGCAATCACTCCCAGGCACATACTCACCACACCCTAAGAAAAAGGTAGTATTTTCTTATTACTTATTATTACCTTAATATACTTGTTTAACTCTAAAACTTGCTATATTTTATGATGGAGTAGTATTTTTAACCCCAAATTATTGCAGGCATACTTTTCCATTGCTGATAAAAGCGTACAATGGCAAAACATGTGGCTGTGTATTCCTTCACTGTCATGGTCAAGCCCCACAAATTAAATGGAATTATCAACTTCAATTATTGATGAATAACAAGCCTCTAGCTTAATAAATAAATAATTTTCTAAATAAACAGTAGCACACGGTGTTGGCAGCAGAATTGTAGTTCCTAGGTAATATTAATTATAATATATAAGTTTCCTTACGACCAAATATAATTAATAATATTGTGTAAACTGCACATACATTAAAATATTAATTATATTTGGTTGAAGAAACTTGTTTGTACATAATACACAAATGGAACTATCTAGCAGTCCCTCTATCAAAAAAATTACTTCTATCCCTTCAACTTTATCAAAAAAGACTTTATTTCTACCCACTTACCTATCTGGTTTATAAATAAAATTTTTTATTCATTTAATACTTCTTACCAACTCCTTATCTCTTGCTTCATCATACTATATTATTATTAATGAGGAGGTATTTTAGTATTTTACTTTCATCACTAATTATTAACTTTATCTTAAAAACAAAATCTTTTTCAGTTTGGAAGGAGAAAGGAGTATATATGTATGCATGGTAATATGATATCATCTAATTTGGTTAGAAAAAGGAGCACAGAGCACATATAGGATCCCTACATGAACCATTCGAAACCGCACGAGTCAGGATCATCACTAATGCCGCATTGACATTCATAGACATTGATATTGACATGTGGGCCTTCATGTCCTTTTATCGTGTTGGCTGATGTGGAGATACCAACTTGTGAAAGCAAGCCTCTTCTCCTTCTCCTGTATGTAGTATTTTAACATATATTCAGTGACGAAGCTAAACTAAAATACAGCAAGTGCAAAATTAAATTGATATGGGCTAGTTTGCTTAACCGAACTATTGTTTAAACGGTGAGAGATACATTATATTGAGTTGAGGGTGCGCGCGAGCACATATATATATAATCTAAATATAAGATTAATACTGAAAAAATATGGGTGCATTTGCACCCACAAATTAAACTCCATGTTGCTTCGCCCTTAACTATAACCATATATATATACACACACACCGGCAGAGTTATATCACATAATTAATGGTCTGTGGTGCCATCCCTAGCTTTATAGAGGCTAATTAGACACTTGTTTTGCATTTTAAGATTAGAATTAATCTTTGTGTACGCAATTTCCTTTAACTGTTGAACATGAGTACAGATTTCAGTGACTTAATGCTACCCTGACAAATGGGCATGACGAATAGTTTGACTTTAAGTGATGTATATATATATTTGCGTATATATACATACATACGTGCAACATATATAAGTTCATCCATTCATAACTAAAAACATTTAAAATATAACAACATGATAATCGTAGATCTATTGAAATCGTTCTCGATCACGTACGTACGTAGTCGATCACACGTCAAATCTCGATATCTTTGTGCACATTAAGGTTAAAGTTTCAATGTTTGTTATAACAATAATGTCTATTATTAATTATTCGAGGTGGAGGTTGTTTGTGATCGTCGAAGAAGAAACAACATTGATATCCTGAGTGTTAATGTTAAACGACCGGCCAGGATGACCCTTAAATGCCAACAAACATTATGGTCATAAACATACTCTTGGAATCATTTTCTTCCATTGGCAGTACATTGGATTAATTAAGTTTGCTCCATAACTCTGAACGGCCGGTGTATTATTTCAACTCTCACAAAAATGGATAAAATGCCATTAAATTTCCAGGCTTATCGACATGAAAAATCCAAATGTTGCTTTACTGCTTTAATACTCCATCCTCACTTATTTCTCGGTGAGATACTAAATATTGCAGCATTAACGATGCAAATTGTTCCTTTTGGTACTTCAACAGCATCACTTATTGCCCAGTGACATAAATATTGCATTTATACACACAAGCGAGCTGTAGGTGACACTGGAAGTTGCAGAGTATGGATGAAGCTTGAAGAAAAACATGTGTTCATGTGGCTATAGTTAACCTGCTGATAGTCTGTTAATTACATACATAATTCTGGGTACTGATCATTAACCCTCCCATTTGAGTAGTAAATATGGATCCTATCAGTATGTTCTTCTGTGCTAGCTCTAATTAATTTTGATGCAATCATAAGGTGTAAATTAAGTCATGACCTTAGATATATCTATTAGTGGCGGACAATAACTAACATTAGTGACGGCTGGGCATTAGTACTAACTACGAATCGTGTGAAGCAAACATGGATTTACATAAACGAAAACAAGCATGTATTCTCAGGTCTTACATAGTACTAGAGTATGATTATATTCATGCTTCAGGACTGCAACCCGTAATTTAGCAACCGAAAGAATTATTAAGTGAAGTCCAATACAGCAACTAGCTAGCAGCTAAGACCACAAGAAGACAGCCTATCACTCAACATATAGTAAACCTTTCAAATTTCAACTCAAGATATTCACCTTAAGAATCACTCAAGATTCCGGTGGGCCATGTTCTAATCCAAACACTATCCACTAATCCAATGTCAGCGACAGAAAGTCATCCTGATAAAAAATTATTTGAACTGAACTTGCCCTAGATCAGGCTGTCCTGGGTATCAGAATTCAGAATCCCTTTGCAATAGAGAAAGACCAACTGAAACCAGGCTGTCCATTTACTTGGCATTGGTGATTGTGTAGAGGGTGGCTCTAAACCTTGTCTTGAATAGTGGGTCAGCTATTGCCAGAACCAGCTGCAGAGAAGCACGTCTCATGGTCCCTGTGGTGTATATGTCTATGTTGCCAGCCTACCATACTGCGTGCAACAATGCACAGGTCAGAAGATTCAGATAACTCTCTGTCAAACATATTAATCAAAATAGAAAATATTACCCGATCCATCTCACAAATACTTTACTTTTGAATAAAATTGATAAATTAGTAGTGAAAATAAAAGACCAACTGTCCATTATTAATAATAAAGTGATATTATGAAGGGGTAGATATAGGGTATTGATAAAAGAATAAAATTTATTAATCTATGAAACGATGGTATGTAATTAATTAGAAATAAAGTCTTTTTGATAAAGTTGAAAGGATAGAAATAAAGTATTTTGGATAGAAATGCTAGTACCCATATAAAGTGAGTGTGTGATGAATCACATCCTCATTTTTAACATTGATCCCACATTCCCACTGAAAGAAAAATAATATTAATTCTGCTTCCAAATGCAAGCTTCTGGATATCTTTCAATTTCAAGATACAGTACAGTAGCTTGCATGATTATTACTGTACTTACAGCATTGGGCAACTTTACTATGCATGTGGAACATTATCAAGGGTTGGCAAAAACAAATTAAAAGCTTATAAAATAAACAGAAGAAGACAGAAATTAAATGTAAATCTGTGGTACAGCAAGGCTTAGGGTGTGTTTGATTGAGCTGTAGATTATGAAAAAGCTGCTGTAAGCTGTGAGCTGTGGAAAAGCTGTTGTGAGTTGTGAGCTGTGGAAAAACTGAGAAGCTGTTTGGTTAGAATAGCTGTGGATTTCTGTTTTGGTAGCTCCTAATGTTTGATTATATTATTAATATGCAATTTTGCATGTAAATTATTGTAATCATGAAATTTTGTAATGTTTATATTAAAATTATATAATTTTGAATTACACTAAAATGGTACATTTTACTAAAATTTTACCTTTTCAAATTTTACATGAACCGGTATGTATAATGGTATGGTGAGTAATTTTCGTTCAAAGTTAAACTGAGAAGCTGTAAAAGTTAGGGCCCTCCAGCTTTCAGTTTGTACTATAAAAAAGCTGCTGCTTTTGAAAAAGCTGATTGACCTCTGGACCTATTTGATTCAGCTTTCAGCTTCCTGACCAGGAAGCTGGTTGGAAAAACTGAACCAAACACAGCCTTATATTAATGGTGCAATATATAACTCCAGGATGCATGAGCTAGCAATGGGACATTGGACCACCAAGTACACCATGCCCTAATGAAACTATACCACTGAGTATTGAAGCACCATTGGCTCCAGCTATGCAAAATGTGTGTTGAGTTCTCACCAGGTGATTGAAAATTGAGACCGCCAAAATGCATCCTTCGGCAAAATCTCTGTAAGTAAAAGAAGAAGAACACTATATATATCGTCTGAATCCATTTATATATAGATGTGTGTGTGTCTATGCCTAAAGAAAGTTCAGTAGTAGCTCTTGATGTACTTTATGTGTTTAGCTGATTTACAAATTAACTTGGGTGTTGGTGAATAGACAATAAGACAAGTCCTCCTGTTGGGTTCCTCATCAATCTACTGGAGGCTTCCCTTTGATACAATGCACTGGTGACTGCCATGATCATGATGACGATACAGTGAAAATGAAAATGTAAAGTCAAGAGACTGAATAATCAGAACAGATGCTCTGTATAGCTAGTTGATACAGAATACAGACTAGTGATCGAATGAAATCCCAAAGTGCGCCAATTATATTATGGTTAATTTACAATCATAAACATGCATCACTTTATGTAGGAAGAGGTCTGTTCTTTTAAACTATTCATGTCGCCCGCACGGTACAACGGAGAATTAACTGAAGACTTGTGTACGAGATTAGATAACTTGGAAATAACTGATGACGTAGTTTTAGTTTTCCTGATCAGAAAATTACATGAAAAGACATGAGGTAGTTTTTTGGATTTATGGTTAAAGAAGAAAACTGGGGTTATGTTGAATTTTAAGTACTCAGTTTCACCAATAAGATAATATATTATCACATTTTCAATATGTGCAATATCACGTTCTCCACTGGACGTACCCGGCCGTAAGGCATACGATAAAATCTTCTATGCTTTGATACCATTGTTATAAAAGCAATTATAAGATCACGCTGGAGACACGATATTATGATAAGTGTATAAAAATAGGGGATTACAATATATACAAGAAAAATAACACGTATGCATCTAACACGTACTCTTCTCTAATACATAGGCTTTGAGACCCCCTTATTCAAGCCCAATTAGAATTCGGATCAAAATTCAACAACACATGTGCTGCGCTTATTGTGCAATGATCCGTGGCTATTTAGAACGCAAAAAAATTATGGAAAACAATTCAATTTTATATGAAGAGAAAATCCAGGCATTCTTAATGGGGCCCTAGGTGGAAGCCCAGGATTGAACAGAGAAGAAAAGAAACAACAATTTTTCTTGAGATGAAAAAAAATGAAAATAACTTAAGCTAGGCCATGCTCAGGGATTATGCATGGAAAGGCCCATGGGATCAATGCCCAATCCATAAGACCGTGAGCCTCACCGGCGTACGCGTCGACGGCGAACACTTGATCAGCGGCATCCCGGCCACGGCGGCAACGTTCGACCTTTAGGCGGGTGTTGCCCCTGAATACAATTGGGGACACACACACACACACACAAATCAAGGAAAATTGAGTCGTCCAGAAATCTTTAGCTTTTTGCTTGTTGATCATACAGAACATCCAATCTGGTGTTCGACGGACGGCGAGGCTGGAGTGGGCCTCCGCCGCTGGCAGGGCTATCGGGGGCGGCGACACTGACAACGATTATGTTAGTATTGGTGGGCCAACTAGTTCGCGATCCAAAATCTAGTGGGCTGAAGAGGCCATAAGTTAGCAGGCTAATAGGATGATTCTCAAAATCTAAAGCTTCTCAAAATAGACCTAAAAGATAAAATGAATAAAATCACAATGTTGTTACAAGTACAATCTCTAGGAGGCCACCTATATACATATAGCACAAAAAAGAGTGAGAGGATGGTCAGAGATCATGACTTGCCAAACTAGCTCTAAGGCTCTGTTTGGTATAACTTCAGATCTAGAATTTTTTAGAGTTGGTCTAACTTTGTTTCAAGGAATTTTGGATCTAGAGTTATAGATGAATTGAGGGTATTTAGTTGAGTAATAATAGTTTAAACTATTTTATTATATTATACAAATCTCAAATCCAGCGTGAATCTTAAAGTTGAAGCTATACCAAATAGACTCTAAGCTTTAATTGTAGACACATGACAGTACTCCTGTTATGCATTGAAGGCTAAGGATTGCCAATGTAATAACAGAATTATTTCCGCTCACATGATGGATTTTTGGGATATTCTTGCCATTTACTCCCTCCGTTCCATAATATAGCAATCTAGTACCGAATGAGATATTTCATAGTACAACGAATTTAGACAATGACACTGTTCAGATTCATTGTATTATAAAATATCTCATCTAGTACTAGATTGCTATATTATGAGATGAAGGGAGTACAATCCTATCAAATTCCAAAACATCACAATCCTACCAAAATATATCAACTCCTGAAATTTCTGTTCTCACCAGCTCTAACCAAACAAAAATACCTCTACAAAACTTGAGGATGTATGTTTTCTCCTTTTTCCAAAATGTTAGAGTAAATTTTAAATTTTATAATCTAATTTTTAGATTATGTTAAGTTTTTTCTGTCAGACTTTCCTTAGAACCATTATAAATAGAAATAAAATAGGTTTACCTTCAAATATTTTTTGTTGCAAAGAAGTATATACTAAAGTCTATTTAAAAATGAAAAGCTATTGTATTGAGCACCTTAAGACTTAGTTTGGTAGGCTGGTTTCCTGACTTATTTAACGTAGATGAATCAAGATTTTAGTTTAAAATCTTCACCCATTTATATGGAATGAGTCAGCATCCCAGCCTACAAACTAAACCTTAAAGCCAAAATTAATTATATTAATCTACCGATCTATACTTGAGCGAAAAGGAGAGGAAGTGAGAGAGAAGAGGAGAGAGAGAGCGCGCAAAAGTGAAGGGAAGAAGAGAAGAAGAGGGAGAGAACAAGTAAAAGGGTGTGAGAGATGAGAAGTGAAGGCAAACGACATGGAGGTGATGAGAGCAAGGAAAACGACGTGAGGGAGAAGGGGTGTGAGATGCGGAGAGAAAACGACGTGGTGAGAGATGTGGAGATAAAAGTATAAAACGACGTGGTGAGAGAATGGCACACGCCAAGTCTTAGGTGATTAGGAAGATGACATTCTGACAAGTGATTAGCTGTAAATGATGGTCAAATTAGGCGTGCTGGGGTGCTTAATCAGCCAATCCTGCAAGTACGCACAAAACTCGAGAAATATCCATGCTCTGGTTTGGACATTGTCGCTGGTCAAATCCGTTATCTTTCGCTGTCGGTAGTGATGGATAGATGTTGTCGTTAGCTGAGGGTGGTGATAGTGTGGGGGTAGTGCAAAGTTGAAGCAGCTGTGTTCGTCGGAAATTCAGAATCCGACCATACAACTTTCGTTTCATTAAGTTATTGATGAGTTCGTGTCAACGTCATAGAACGAATTCCTGTCCCCATGAACACGTCTGGATGCAGAATCAGGTACGAGTACCGATGTCACTATCGGCACTAGCAAACGAAAGGAAACTCCCCATTTATACCCTGCCATGGCGATCGGCGAACCTCAAATTCGAGTCGAGCGGTGGGTGCAGGTGCGAGGTGGTCACATTCCATTTTCATCCTCAATGGCGCAAGGGAAGATGACGGCCGCGCCGCCAGCCTGCTGGTGGGCGCGCCCTACTCCCAAGCCAGTGTCGCTGTCGCCGCGAGGGAGCTCGAGGCGCTTCTCGGCACGGGCGGCGCCGGCGGCTTCGCGCGCGACGACGGCGTGTTCTTCGGCGCGCGCGACACCGGCGCGCCCTGCTACAAAGCCGGGGGCGTGGGCGTGCCCTCCGGTGCGCCGCTCCCCGCCGGCGGGCTTCGATTGGCCGACATCTCGGAGTGCGTCGGCATCGGCGCGCCCTTCGACAAGGCGCACAGCATGGCCGCGCCCGCGGGAAAGGCTCTCGACGCGGCGCCTTCCTCCCCCAGCGCAGGCCAGGTAAACCACCAAATTCAGCTCCTACTCTTGACTTGCTTCCTTCTTGTACAAATCCATCCTACACGTTTCAATTACTCAATACGTGCAGGTTTCCATCGATGTCTCCATGGTTGCCAAGCCCGATGTTCCCTTAGCTACCGACGCTCGTGGCCATGGTGGCAACATTTCAGCGGTGGTTGGGATCGTCGCCGCCTCATCTGCCGTCACTATGGTCGCCGCCGGCGCCGTCAGCCCGCCGGTGGCATTCGGACTCTTCGTCCTCCTGCTCGGCGGGCTCACTCTGGCTGTGAACAATGTCCGCTGATATTAACGTGACGCCGCTCAGGGCTTTCGACAAATAAAGGCATACATAAATGCCATGTTTGCTCTTGTCATGTTTCTATGTTTGATGGGTGTATTTCACATGTGTTGTGCTGAATTTTGATGTCAGTTACCTCTTATCAGAACAGATGGTAAACCAGTCCCCAGCCACTCACCCCTACTGTGAGTGGCTTGTTAGAGGTAAATTACACCCAAAAACTACGCCTTCGGGTAAATTTTGCCTTTGAGCACCATAGTCTGTGCTTTACAGATGCCCAGCATGTTCCTCATAATGCAGCATTTGCATAAGGTCATTTTATAGAACTCACAACAGCATGCAGTTTGCAATCACTGTCTGAACAAGAGCATCCACTGGGACTAGCCTAGTACTAGATTCCAACAGAAATCGCACATTTGTGCATATGACAAATTCTGGGGGAAAGGGACAGAAGATATCCCACTGTCATTTCACCATTATAAAAGCTACTATCAAACAAATTTATTATGGACTACTATTACAGCAGGAGGAAAAAAAAGAAAACTGCTGCTACAACCCCCAATTTGCGCAAGATCAAGAAAAGGGAGGATATCTTACATATCTCAGGCAGTAATAACATTTGCTGCATACCTTGTTTCAAGTTCTCATCCAGCAAGCTTTATCACAGATTCACAGTTCACATCATGTATCACTCCTGCAAGTCCTAATTACTGAACCTCTCATTGGGTCAAACAGCTCAACTGAGCATCAGAAATGCAACATTCACTAGAAACTGTAACATATCACTGGATTTAAGATTGCTACTGTTTTGCATTTACACATAATATCCACATTGCACATGGGAGGCAGCAATTCTGCGTGACAGGAAAAGGCGCTACATAAAATCAATGATGGATCGATCAGTTAATAATCTAGCACATCTCTACAAGGGAGGAGGGGCTGTACAAATGAGGAAGGTGAGACTGTTGTTACCCTGCCATCTAAAAGCTAAATCCCCATGATTAGGTAGGAAAGGTATGAGTAGGAAAAAAGAATGGTGTCTGACTAAAATCTCCAAAAGGAAAAACCAATACCCTCTGTCTACAATCCTTGGCTAGCCTAGGAAGACGTTGGATCTTGTCTTGAGCCAATGCACCATCTCCTTATCAAGGGGGGAATTATTCAATACGGCATCCATCATTGGAGTACCAAAGAATATTGGGTCGCTCTTGAAAACCCATATCCGGTCCTTGGGCCATGGTCTCTGTGCCTGCTTCTCCTGTAACAAACCATCCACAGTTCCATTGAGAAAGGTAGAACCAAACAAAAAAAAACTGTAACTGTGACACTTCAGTATATATACTAAGTTGAATCCTATAGATAAATTGACACCACATGGTAATCACGATGTTGAATGATGAAGAAAAATGTTCAATCCAGCAGATGATTTAGCATTTTCTAAAACAGTTAAATTAAAAATCTGTAAAATAAGTTGAGTCTGATAATGTCTTCTAATTCTCGTCTTCCACACTAGAATGAGTTCAAGCACGACATTTGGAATATGTTAGCCACAGCTTACATAAAATGCATCACTTACCATGCGCGATAACATGAATCTCACAGTTCTGGTGCCATAGACTCGCTCTTGTGTTGGCTTTACTGACTTAACATAGAAGGAGGATACATCTGGTAATGACATGCAACCCTTTCTGGCTCTTGTCAACCTAGATTCAGGCTCCACGTTCTGGCTGTACCAATAAATAAGTTGAGCCAAGCAATAATTCTCTGGGTACGTCTTACAGTACTCCTGGAAGCCTGGTCCCAGTTTATCTGCATATTTGGGACCCAAATCAAGAGGACTGATATGAACTGGTGGAGATTTTACTGTCTTGTAATCCTGTATGTGGTGATCCTTGAGTCAGTTCATAAGTACAGAGAACAATCACCTATGTTTGTAGCACAATAAGAGGAAGCTTTCACTTACTCGGACTCTGAAGAAACACTTCGTGTAAGCGTACATGTGAATCAAATCAGCAGCAGCATCATGACGACACTTGTATGCGCATGAAAGAGTTCGTAACTCATCACGCAACCTGAATAAGAGGAGTCAGATTCCAGATACAGCTAATTGAGGGAGGAGTGAGATCCTAGATGGTAAAACCTAACAAGACTAAGTTCTAAACCTACCATAAAAGAGAACTTCGGATATCTCCCTCAATGTCTTCAGAATCAGATGGATCATGAGAATGGATTTTGGCCTTGAGGTCAGTAAGTACATCTTCCTCAACATGAGGTTCCATTGACTGAAGGAGTTCATCAACTAACGAACCTTCCCCTTTCCAAATGGCAGATACTAGACTTCTCCCAGTTAATCTCACCAATGGAGGAGGAGCATTCTTGGGATCCCCAAATATGCATCTCATGACATATCTTACCTGACAAGAACATACAGTCCATAAGTCATCAAAAGTAACATCAGAAATAACTTCATTTGGGGTGTGCAGATGACAATGTATGCTTTTTTTCTCCCCACTTGTACCAAACAATTTGAAGCTATGGGGCATAAAAATACGCACCTTGTCAAGTGTATGAACCAAATTCTGTAATCTTGAATTCAGAACTCCCTCGGCCTGAGAGCAACGACAGAATTATATCTTTTTATCTAAATTAAGTAGTAACCAAGCCATCAGCAGACCTACCTGAACCTCTGCGTCATTCCTCTCAGAATCCATGTTTATATCTGTGAAAAACTGGCGCTTCTCTTCCACATTGCGCTTAAAAATCTCATTAGGAAGTTTCTGTCTCTCAAAGAATATAAATCGCACCTATGTTTACAGGAAAAATTGCCATGAGGGCTCATGAAATTGATTACGGCATCATAAAAACTGAAAAAAGGTGGCAACTATAATTACCAGATGGGCTGTGTAAGCAACAAGCCACCCAGGCAAACCAGCAAGCAAACAGGTACCGAGACCAGCTCTACCCAAGTCAATTAAGTCTTGTTGAGAAACAGAATTTGCCTCACAAGCTTGTAACAGAAGACTATGCCGGTCGAGCACTCCATGGAATTCCATCAAGACCTGTTTCATGATCAGGTTAGTAGATGTGAGGAAATGATGCAAAACAAATTTACATTGTCTGACAATTAGATAAACTGCATGGATTAGTTCCAAAATCATTATAAACCAGAATGCTTCCAAAAGTCTACCTTCTCAAAAGCTCCTTCCCCAGAAAAGTTTAAATAGCTGCCCCTGCATATTTGACTCCCGCAGAGGCAAACTGATGCTTCATGCTCTTCTTTACTCTGATGAAATAAGAATGTAGACATAGGATACAGCAATTTACATTGGAACTTTTGCAGGAACCAGAAATAGTATTCACCTCAGTAACGGAGTTGTAATCAAAAGTGATTTCCTCGCCTTCTGCAATTGGTCGAACGGTGTAAATCCCAATCTGGTATTGACCATCCACAGCTGTCACTCTGGAAATTTTTTTTAAGAAACATTAGTTAGTGCAAGTTAGTTGTTACTTGTTAAAGTGATACTTCAGACGTATAAACATAGGAACACATTTATATGGTTTTATTATGAATTTGCCTAGCATGAAGAAAGCAGGTATGACCCTCTGTGGATGCGAATATTGGCCAGTTTCTCCTTCAATGTGGAGACCAAAGGGGGGTGGTTTTGCAAATTGGGGCAGAGTGGCAGGTGCTATTTTGCAAATTGGCAATACCTACTACCTAGCATCAGCCATCGGATGGTTTGGATGAAGATCAGATGACCCATAGTGGTGGATGGTAGGCACACCACCATCACAAACTGGGTACTTTCGTAGTAGAAAAGGAGCTTACTTTGCTTCGCAGTTAGGGTTGCAGGAGTGGCAGATTCTGCTCGCATAGTTGGCCTTATGCATTGCATCGACAAAAACCAAGTCATATCCATCACGATCTCCCTTTCATCATAGCAAAGGTAAAAGATCAGTAATCTGCACCTGGACTTGGAATGACATCAGTCACAAGTTAGATGGCATTCAAAATTTTGAGATTGAACAGTACCTTTGGCCGTTCTAGCATAATGTTGTAAAACTCAGGAGCTTGATCTTCGCTATTGTTCTGTATATGCTTAATACCATCCTGCTTTTCATACCATCTCCAGGAAGGGTACACCTGCAGACATTGCAATTTCACAAATATAATATCATTGTTATACCCATTTGCATTTCATTATAGGAAGATTGAATATTTACATACCTCCCCAAAGAACTCAATAACAAAGTCATCTACACCAAATCCACCCTTTTTGTTACAAACAACTCCAAGACCCTGAAAGAACATACATAGAGTAAGTAAAAAGACTGCAGAATTTAGGTAAGATCGTACACAAAAAACAACACAGCATTTGGGATTGGTTATTGTGAAATGCATGCCTTTCTGTAAGCGACATAGTTATATTCAGGGTGGCTCCTCATGGCCTTTAGCATTCCGAGGCACATCTTTGCAGTCCGTCTGTCACCGCTCTCCTCTGAAGACTTTTGGATTTCTTCAATTACAGGTTTAAGGGGGTAGACCATAGGTGTATTTCCAGAACCAGTGAACAGCCTAACTTGCTTATTCAAGGTGTTCAGAAGCAACTGCAATGAAAAAATAATTAGTTTAAGTGCAAAATATGAACCCTGCGTGTAACTAAAAATGAAATTAGAACAGTTATTCGCTAGGATAATACCTCCTCAACAAAGGTATGCTTTTCAAAGGATGGCCAATCCAGGTCAACAGGCATCATTTCAAGTAGGAGATTATGTGTATATGGATCTATTCCATATACTTCTTGCTCAAGAACTTCATCCCCAGGTACTTTTCTAGGTTGGTAATCCTTAACCTCTGGAATCTCCAAATTTTCAGTACCATTCTTCTGTGAAAGCAGTTTCTCAGAATAATCATCAGGTAAAGCAACCCGCATCTTTTGTAGTACTTCCTCCTCATCTGCTACAATAAGGTACTTCTCGATAACTTCATACTTCCTAGTTACTGGGGGAACAAGGCTTGCTTTTGTCATCCGAGCACCCCATCCACGATCATCCATCAAAGATTCACTAGATTCAAATAACTTGATACCATTTCCCTTTAAATCCCATGCTCCAGAATTTACATCAAGATCACTCTCTGTATCAGAAACAGTAGTTTCGCTCTCAGTCTCATCACCTTCAGAGTAGCCATCATCATCATCAGATGTTTCACTACCAGAATCAATATCCCTTTTCTTTAATTTAGAAAGACTTCTTTTGATTTCACGGTCAAATGCACGAGATGACGGATCTGCTCCAGCAGTTGCAGTAGTCCAGTTAGTTCCCCTTCTTTCCGCTACAGTTTTATTTTGTTTCCTTTTGAGTTTCATGTCTGAAGAATACTGACTGTCAGAGCTGTCCTTCTGAGATGCTGCTCCATCTCTATCCGAAGTCAACCTTAGGTTCTCAAGTTTCTTTGCTAGCTGGATGAAGGCCACAACAATTTGCTTCATATCGCCCAACTCACCTCGACCTTTATATCTGTAATGGTATATCAAACATCAGAGAATGCAACATCACAGAACATTCAACTATTTTGCACGCCTTCAATATTTAGATCCAATTTACCTTAATGCATCTCGGCACATAGAACGAATGTCATTCTTGATATTACTAAAGCCATGGCGAGCATAGTATCCGGTTTTCAACTTAGCTTCAATTTTTGCAACCTGTAAAAGAAAATAAAGCGCCACGAACTATTATTAGGCTTTACCGGAATGCCAAGATTCAGAAAATTAAATCAAAGAATTTTGATAGTACCTTAGGAATAAAAAAATCAAATCTGCTGTTCTTCATGATTTCTCTCAGTTTGTCGATGACAAACTCTTCCATCTTCCGGTACCTATTCTCGGCCTTCCTCTGCATTAAACGCCTCATCTGTGCATCTCTTGACAAAATTGCAGAGGATTTTCTAGCATCAAGCCACTTTGATCGTTTATAGAACCCTTGTCCGAAGGAAAGAGTGGCACTTTCTCTATTTGAAATATCAGCAAAATAGCCATCTAGTTCATCAGAACCACCCAGCTGACGAGTCAACGCCCTAGCACCTTTGGATGTGCTGTTGCTCCCATCATCGATCTGCTTCAAGCTTCTGATTTTCTGGTATGATGCATCAGGATTCAAAGAGCTCCTAATCCATTTTACATGCTGAAATCTGTTTTTCAGATCCCCGAGCTGACTGCAACCTTGAATGTGTGCATACGATATATGCGGAAACTGCTTAAGTACTTCCACAAGGGCAAGAGAGCTAAGATTTGAACACCCGGCTAAAACAAGTGTTCTAATATTTTGCTTATCATAACCAGCCTGAAAGGAAGATAAATTATTATGAGTCAGAAGTTAGAAGATGACAGAAAGTAATGTCTTAAAGTTTTAAAAATATGCAAACATACCATAATGCCACGGAAAACAGAATCAGTGCATTGAGGGCCCACAGAAGACAAATCAACGAATTTACACACATTCCTGTAGTACTTAGCTGCAGTGTTCCAACACCTACAGGTAGCTGAAGAAGAAATAAGTGATTTTACATCTGCCCTAAGAAAATGGAAGATTCTTGCTAACACATGCCCATTTAGTAAACCCCAGCTTTCACTTTCCACTGTGGAATTTGGAGGGTTTTCTTTAACATGAGTAACCCCTTCAAATAAGTCTTCAAAACAGCAATCATCCTTCTGACTGTCAAGAAAGTCCTCAGGCATATCAACGTCTTCATCACTTTGATCAGGCAGCAACCTTGCCCTCTTTGTGGACCCACCATCTTCTACAAGAATGCAAAAGGAGAAAAAAGAAACCGATGAGAAGGTCCGCAAAACAAAATGCAGGCCATAGGAAATCAAAGAAAGACCAGAATAGCAATTACATGAATAAAAATAAAAGAAATGTAGCAAAGAGTGTGTATTGTGCAACTGGAAGGACTTGGAAGTCAACACATGATGAGGGGACAAACTTGCTGGTTCAAATTCATGATAGCTGAGAAGGAAAACTTAGAGCAAAGAGTAGGGAAATAATGTGTATTTGGACAAGATGTGATACAGTACCTTGCATGAAATTCTTTGAAGCTGAGCTGTGAGAAAAATATGTTTCTAGTTCTTTTTTCGGCTGCTTTGCTGAAATCCATGGTTCCAAGACCTCATTTATAGCTAGTGTAAGTTCCCTGCTCTTGAAATACTTCATGACTAGCTCATGCAGCTTACCACGCGTATAACCCAAAAACTGGGGATGCAACTCGTGGAAGCTACCAGATCCATAGTTCACAGCAACATTGGACTGGTTTGGGTGCATGGGAGCAGAGGTAGAACTCCCTGCCTCTCCATTCTGAGCAGAGCAGCCAGATTTTAAATCCTTAAAAACTGGAAGCCATGTGTTATCAACCTTTCGGAACACACTGCTCCGTTCAAGGATAGTGCCCTTTTTAACTAATTCTTGCAATTCAGAATAAGAAAATGGGCCACGCTCATGACCAGTTCCATCTAGGTAGTACCAGTCACCCACTTTGACTGACAATTCTTCAACAGTACATACATGATCCTTTGGAATGTTTAGAACAGACTTGGACTTGTGCAAACTTTGTGAATCATGTTCGTGATGCTTCTTGGAATGAGACGAGCCTTCATGGACAGAAGCCGCAGAACTCCTATCAGTCCCAATTGAATGGGAGCGCGAAGATCTAGAAGGTGGCCGATCAGATCCTTTGGGTTTTATGCAGTGTTCGGCTGAGGATTGGTCCTTAACAACACGAGCATTTATCATAACAACTGGAAGTGGTGACCCCTTCACTCCCTTAGGAGGTTGTTTACTATGACCTGACCTCCCAGGCATAACACCACTTTTACTGGCATCATCTACAGCATCATTGCTTTCTTCTGTTAATGAGAATGCCCACAGAGGCAGATCAAGCTTTTTAGCATGTAACGGGTAGTAGAGGTCATCCTTGCAGTGCCAACGAGGATCTTCATGACCCCCTTTTGGCATTTCACAAAGAGGATAGCCTTCGTTAAGAACAAGCTTCTTTCTGTAAGGCCTATCTTGGCTGAAATCATC
>KE370863.1:932763-946839 GCA_000418225.1 Zizania latifolia
GAACCTTCCGCCAGCTGCCGCGGCCGCGCCGCTGGCGATGCCGACCTTCGCGGCGGTGCGCATGACGCCTCCTCCCATGCCGACGACCTCTCCCCTCCCGCTCCCGATTCCCCCCGCTTCTCCCTCGTCTGGCTCACCCTCCTATAGTGTGGGACAAATTTGCAAAAGAGACCTTAAAATATGTCAAAATACAGATGCGGATTTTTTATTTTTATCGTCGCGACAAATGTAAAGGAGGGATGTGTTTTGAGGTAAACTTTTTTCAGGGGGTTTTATGGTAATGAGTAGTGGGAAAAGATGCGGCGCGGGCGGAGGAGAGAGAAAGAGTGCGTCGAGTTGACTTCGCGTGAACTTATCCGAAAGTGGGCAGATGGATGGTCGATGACATGTGGGTCCACGCGGGTTTATCTTTTTAAGCAGTGCGTGTTTCGAATTTTTTTATTCCCGTCCAAAAAATTCAATTATCGTTTTTAACTTTGTAAAAAATTTATTTCTATCTTCTTATCTACACTCAGTTTATAAATCAATAAGTTTATTCTTTCCATACCATTTATATATTTGATCATACATATAATTTCACTTCACGATACTATTTTTTAATAAATAATAACTTGTTATTTTATTTACACTACTAATTTATTAATTTTATCTAAAAAATAAAGTATTTAGGACGATGAGTATTTTTTTTTAAGAATGTGTGCTCTAGTAGTTAAATCAGAAAATTTTAGATCGTTTTAGACTTATTTTGAAACCTTAAAAAATTATGTTATGTCAGAGATGTACACGCAGATAGGCTCGTAAAGAAAGAGACACCGAGGAGAAAGTCGTGCTTGGTAAATTGTGATTTAAAAATATTTGCATACGTAGAAATTTGTATAGTAGAATTTGAATCCTAGCGGTTTTGAGTCATAGACGACATTTTCACTGCATCTTAGGCGCTTTCCTGAAATCTTCATTTTATATTACTACCTTGGTATGATAATTGATAACTATGTTAACTTAAATTGAATCTGGAAATTGTCTCAAAATCCGTCAACCACGGTCGAATTTTGGTTGGAATCGAAATCGCGTTGCTAGGAATAGCATCACGCAGCATTGATGGGCCGGGCCAGAAGCCCATTCAGTTTTCAACGAAACGCACATTAGTACCACCTTGCCAGTTTATAGGGAGAGAGCGCAGCTTATAGGCTGGGGCCTGCTGTCCATCTTTGTTGCGGACTGATTCATTCCATGTCACGGTGTGGCTCAGTAGCCGCCTTGACAAATCGCAAAATTATAATTTCATTCGTTTTGAAGTTTTTTTTTTGAGGAAAAGGCGGTATATTGCCCCGCTTCATATTGAAAGCAAGAAACGGTAACTACTGAGAATACCAGCTTTACATTAAGAACCAGCTTGCTAGTAGAAAACTTTTTCGCCATCGAAAAAGAGGGCTCTAAACTAGCCTATAGATCACTAGGATCATGCAAAAAAGAAAAACTATTAACGAGAAACAACCCACAAAAACCTCTAAAAGATATGTCAAATAGGGCTAAGGCCAAATATTAACATGTACTAGCCAGATTACGGTCTTAAAGGGTGCAGAACAACTCCAAACACCATAACAAAATATATACTAAGATCTGATCTTCAACAACAGCAAAAGATAAGACAACTTCAGAAATTGTGAAGCTGATCACCACTAGTGCCAAGCTAGTCATCTCGGGGCGCCTTCTTCAAAATCAGCTTCTTGACAGCTCCAGCACCTTGGCATGGAGCAAGTCCAAACGGGCGCGAAATCCTTCTCTTAAGTGATTCGGAACCAGCAGCTGCCACTGAGCACAGAACGCCAACATTTTGTGAACAATGTGAAGAGCATTAGAATAAATTGTGTTGCGAAAGATGAGTTCATTTCGGCACAGCCAAATAACCCAGACGCAATCCATGATAATCTCCAGATTTGATAAATTCGCTTTCGCGCGTTTTGGAGGCATTTTGTGCTGAAAAGCTTTTATAGAAAGATCCTCTCTATCTCTGGGAACTCCATCCCAATTCAGAGAATCTCTCACAACACACCAAAGGAGACGTGATGGAGGGCAATGAAAGAAAAGATGATCAACCATTTTATTTTGGCCACAAAGTTTACAGTTAGGGCTGCCTTTCCAACCCATCTTTTGAAGCTGAAACCCCACCTGGACCCTGCCCCTAATCATGAGCCAAACGAAGATTTTATTTTTCAAGGGGGCGAAACTTTTCCAAATTTCCAAACCTTCGACATCCGTCAACCCACGAAATGTAATTAGACGGTAGAGCATTCTAGTATTAAAAACCCTGAAATCAAGCTTCCAAATCATCTTGGGCACATTCCAGAAAGAAACATGACTGCCATCACCAATTTCAAAGCCGCAGCTGAGTTGAGTGCACATTTTAGCTTTATGGAGGCCCTTCCAGAAGAAGGAGCCCCTCACAGAATCAGCCTGAAAGAAACCATTTTTGATATTGTATTTTGCTCTTAGTAACTGATAACAAACCCCCTCAGCATTAGATTCCAGATTATAGATCCACTTTCCAAGAAGAGCCAAATTCATTGCTTTAGTATTTAAAAAACCCATCCCCCCATATTCCTTTGGGGCACAAAGAGCCCTCCACTGCATTATGTGATACTTTTTCTTCTGATTCAAGCCTTCTCAGAAAAAGTTTTCTCTAATGCTATCCATCCTCTTATGCACCATCTCCGGAAGCATATACACACCCATGACATATATGAGGATACTACTTAAGCAAGTATCAATCAGCACCATCCTGCCACCATAGGACAGATGTCCGCATTTTCAGGACGCTAATCTCTTATTCACTTTTTTAGCAATTTTCATCAACTCTTGTTTTAGAGGCTTCTCACTGCTCACAGAAATACCAAGATAGGTAATGGAGAGTTTTTCTCTGCTGCAATTAAAGATATCAGCAACTTTTTACTCTTCTTGAGTAACCCCCATCCCCACCACTTTACTTTTTTAGTAATTGATTTTCATGCCAGACATTGCTTCATAGCAATGGAGGAGAAATTTTATGACCAGAAAATTGCACTCTTCATACTCCATAAATAAAATCGTATCATCAGTATATTGGAGGTGAGTAATCCCTCCTTCAAAGATATGTGGGACCAAACCTCTCAAATGATGAGCCTCTTTCGCCCTTGTAAGAATCTCAGAGGTTTTGAAGTTTTGTTTTATATGGATCTGTTTCTTTGTTGGCATGCAAATTGTCTTAAGCTCTTTAATCACAGTCAAAGGTACTTATCATCCGAGCTACTGTTTAGCTGATACCTGCACTTTTGAGACTTGTAATTCTCTTACTTAAGCAGCTGAGGCTACTTACTAGTTAGCATCTGAGCTTAGCTGCACTTACACTAACATTTTCCTGCTAGCTGAGTGCCTGAGCCCATGCATGGCGTGTGATTTCCATCATCACGAGTTGATCTCCTCTTGGCGTACGTGTGATTGCATTGTGTGTGTTTATCTCCGATCTCAAGCTGGATATATGGAATAGAGTCCATATAGAGCTTGGAGTCTGTTCGCCAAAAGATGGGGTCAACAGATCTGGTGGCGATCGACGAGATGAGGGAGTGCGTCGAACGCTACGTCCTAACCCCTCTCTCACTCACTCTCCTAGTCCTTCGTCTCTCTCTAATTCACATTCTCTTTCTAAAGGGAATGGACATCGATGAGAACGGCGGCCACCACATCGGCGGAAGCAGGAGCGCGGTGGCCAACGGATTAGAGGGCAAGACGGCGGCCAGCCTGATATGATTTATTTATTTATGTAACATTCGCTACAATAAAACATTCATACGCTACAATAAAACATTTATACAGATATATTTTATTTATAGGATAACAAACGTTTTATTTTATCTTTCACATAGAACTGTAGCGCTTTTACAACACGCCGTATGAATCGTCTCGAAAATACGAAGACGCTTTCAAATGCGTATATTGTACCATTGTCATTATTCTTTTAAAAGTTTTTATAATTAGTTCTATGGTAGTTAAGTGTACAAAGTGGGGACAACCCCTTAGGGACTAAAAGAGCCCCACTGATAAGCAGATTAAACTTCCAAATAAGAAGTGGCATTGTTGAACTTGCAAATAGTTCACCTGTGTGCAACTTGCATGCAGTATACTGTAATTTAATTAGAGGGAGCCAGAAACATGCTAAACATTTTCTCAGATTGCTTCAATAATTAGTAGAATCAACTAACAGAACACATTTAAACAGTGCACATTGCAGCCAATGGTATCACACGTGTTAGTCTCACATCAATACAGCCTTTGCTAACGTATGACACGATATTTCAGCTAACAAAGACAGCAAACAAAAAAATGATGTCGTAGTCTCATACAGCTCAGCCCTTGGTTAGCTGAGCTTCTGGAGCAGCTAGCTAGCTCTAACTAACCCTAAAAGAAGATGTGGTTGCCATGGAGATGTGATCACTCACAGCACAACATTACCATCCATGGCAACATCGATGATAGATCCAAACCAATTCGGCAATCATGCTGGTATCCAGTGGTCATTGCATATGCGTCACTCTCATGGACAGCCATCCATGGCGTCCCAGGCGTGCACTCAACTGTTTCATGAACAGAAACATACCTCAACACCGTTTGCATGTGCATTACTCTTCATTTACAATATGCGCATGATCCCATTGAATCTCATTACTGAAACTTGCAAATTCATATTACAATCCTGACTGTGAAAGGCTTCACCCAGGCATTCTTGACATGAACAGAGAGGGGTGCAGAGAAGATATCAGAGCCACCAGGCCAAGATGACATTCAAACAGATACAGAACTACTTTTGTTCACCACTAATTTTATTCTGCGCTAATGTTTTTTAAGCTACCACTTGCTTCAGTGGAGATGAAAATGAAATACCTTGTCTGAAAATATAGTTGCAGAAGCAGCTAGTCTGTGGAGAAGATATTGGAGGCTACTTCTAGCGTGCTTCCAGCGTTGCAACACTCATGTCATCCACGAAACTTTCCCCTGCTCCATCAGTTCCATAATTCCTGTGTGCAAAGTGCATAGGCTCTTTTGGCTCTGGGAGCTCTATTGATTTGTTATCCAAGCTCGACACCACCCATGACATTAGCGGCCGAGCATTTGGGTTGTTTTGTACTGACAAGAGTGCTATATGAATGCATCTTCGAGTTTCATCAAGTGAACAACTCTCAATGATCGAGGAGTCAACTAAATCATCCGTTTTCCCATCCTTCCATAAGCTCCATGCCTGAATTAGTCGATCATCCAACATTAAGGATTGCATCTTGCATATGTTTTTGTTATGTTAATACTTCAAATCACTTACATAGGCCATGAGGTTGGAAGAGCCTGCGGTTGGATCTATGGCTCTGCTGATCTTCAAGCCACTCACAATCTCCAGGAGTAGTACACCAAAGCTATAGACGTCGGACTTGACAGAAATTATGCCTTCCAGTGCATATTCAGGAGCCATGTAGCCGCTACACGGACCATCCACACACACAGCATACAGAATTTAAATTTCAGTAGATCAAGTACCATGAAAAAATATATTTCATGTATGGAGTTACTCACTATGTTCCAACAACTCGGGTGGTATTCGCTTGTTGTTCGTCGCCACCAAAGATCCTAGCTGTACCAAAATCAGATATCTTGGGGTGCATCTCAGCATCCAATAATACATTGCTTGCTTTAAGATCTCTATGAATTATTGTCAGTCTTGAGTCCTGGTGGAGATAAAGAAGCCCTCTAGCAACACCTTTTATTATCTTGAATCTTGTTGTCCAGTCAAGCACTGAATTTCTTGCAGCATCTGTCAATGATAGAATTGCATAAGCATCATCAGTACATGCACGTTCCTTCCACTAAAAGCTGAGCATTTGCATTAGGTGGCCAGAACATACTGAAAAGGAAGGCATCCAAGCTTTTGTTAGGTAGGTACTCATAAATTAGTAGTTTTTCATCTCCATGAATGCAGCAACCAAGAAGTTTAACTAAGTTTCTGTGTTGCAACTTGGCGATAAGAAATACTTCATTTTTGAATTCCACTACACCTTGTCCAGAACCTTTACAGAGCCTTTTCACAGCAATTTCCTTATTACCTTTCAGTGTCCCCTGAAACAGTGTGTGATTATCAAGCCAGACAAGTTATAAATTCCATTAAATTTCTATTATTGAGATTATCCAGTTCAGCCTTATTACCTTGTAAACATTGCCAAATCCTCCTTGACCAAGTATGTTTGAATCAGAGAAATTATTTGTTGCAGAAGCAATTTCTCTGAAGCTAAAAAATGGAAACTCTACTTTTCTATCAGCAAGTTCACAAGAGGTGCTAATATCTCCTAGCATCAGTTCGCTGCAGATCTCGTTGCCTCCTTGTTTACCTAACAGGAATGTGGGTACCATATGTTAAGATTGCTTGGGTTTAGGCAGATGAAAATGACAACACTTATCTGCAGTGTACCTCGAATGCCACAGATCCAAATAAGAATGCATATGAGCATCGACAAACTTGCCACAGCTGGCAGTACAATTTCTAGAATATTGGTTTTCCTCTTGTTACCTGCACACATTTAATTCAAAGAGAACCATCCATCTCACGTGACATATATATGGTAGAGTAATCTTCACACTGCCTCTCTTATTTTTCCTTGTCTAACTGGCTTCTGTTTTCCCCAATATCAAAAGGATTCTCTCACTAGGGCTTGAAAATTTTGAAAAAAAGTCTGTAAAAAGTTAAGCAGGCGAAGAGAAGAGAGAAACCATACCGTTTAATCCATTAATTCGAATATAGAGGTTCTCCCCTCCTTGGGCAACCTTCTCCATGTCGATGAGCTCCCCCATCCATAATAGGCACCTTGTGTCATCTCCATCAATAACCCTGATGCTAATGTTGGAGTAAGCATATGCCACACAGGAGCAGTTGCTCCTGCATTCTGCCGTGCACTCATCAAAGCTTCTATTCCGAGCGTAGATGAACTTGTCAGGGACCTTCATGTCTGGATAAATCAAGAAATTGTTTCCATGGCTACATCTTAGTACCTTCCTGCGACGGCATCCCAGTGAAAACCGTCTGTTGATCAAGCCTTCATCCCTTGGCACAAAACCATCTAGGCACTTGCATGCTGAGACAGTTTCTGTATTGTCGCAGTAACCATTGGGGCCACAATAGCCATACACATTGCACTCGTGCGCAGGCTCTGAGTACAGGGTTGTCCATGCTGATATATTGCTTTGCCAACTTAGCATATTTACCTTACCTAGGTAGTCTATCTTCATCCTGATCAGCACAGTGAAGGGACCAGTTGGCATGCCAAAGGACATGTACACCTCATCGCCGTCATGATTTATCGCCATGTAAATTGTGGAATTGAGGTTGTCCATGTAATTCCCAAGAATAAGGTAGCTATTCCACACAGGGCTTCGTCGGTGTGGCATTGAGCCATGCCAGATGAAGCGCTGCAGAAGGTTGTTGGGGTCTGCGCCGTAGGAGAAGGCACCAGGGGATGGGTCCTGTATGCTCTTCCAAGAAGTGAGGCGCTGCTGTGGGTGTGTCTTGTGGCTGAGCCTGAGGTTCATGCCAGGCAAGAGAGTGTCAGTCGGGTGGTCGAAGCTCTGCCATAGGATGGCACTGTTAGTCAATGTTCGGAGGATGAAGTTTCCAGTGTTGTCTAGCATGGCTTCTGTCGAGACGGTGGTGTCTAGGGAGGAGCTGATGTTGATGCTGCTTTTGGCTGTCGTCCAAAGGACACGGCCATTGCCATCAGACAGAGCAAGGTTGGAGCTTCTGGTCAAGGCAAGCACTGCAGAGGAAGGATCAGTGATCGGCATGGCACGGTTGGCTACCCACACAACGGTGAACTTGGGGATGTTATTGTACCATATACCAACATAATAATGTTTCTTGGGGTTGGATGGAGAGAAAAAACCCAGGGCGAAGGTTCCATCATCAGAGACAATAGTGCTACCGGGAGAGAGTGGCATACCAGGGACAAGGCGGTTGTCAGATGCAAAAAGATGAATCGAACTGAATGGCCAAGAAAGAAGCAAAACAATGGCATAGGTGCGAAGGGAACACATTGGCATCCTTGGTCTCTGGCTTGCAACGAAATGGTTATGGAACAATGGATGCTAGTGGGATATAGAAGCAATCAGAGGATCAGGTTGCCTTACATTTGGAACCAAGGAACAAAAGGGTAGTTGAGTTGTTCTAAAATTGGCACTGGCTCCTATTGTCAGTATTTTTTCTTGAAATGAATCTGATCATGATGTGATACTCTCAATGCTCTATTGACCCCCTCATTTTTAAGCTAACCACACGAAAATTATTTGGAGAAAAATTCCAAAGGCATTCCAAAATTCCAAACCAGAAAGTACAAGACCATACATCCCTTATAGGCCACTTGAAGTTTTTACCATAGGATTCAGGAAATATTTGAGAAAAAGATATGCATTTTCTAGCTGGAAGTACAAAACAATTCATTAAAGTTGCAGGTGGTAAGGTTCATTTAATTTTTATTCCTAGTCAACAACTCCAGGCTTCCAGCTCTACTTCGTACCACATAATGGATTGAAATGTAAATGAAGAAAAAGAACTCGTGTCTTAAATAGAAACCAATTCAGAAAGAAACTATGCAGTTTCTACCAGGCAACTTGTAGAAAATGCGAACAAGACGAATTTCATTTAAAAGCAGATCTAAATGCAAAACAAATTTAATATATAATATGTTAGGCTAAACATCTAGATTATTTTACAGTAAAGTAACCTAGTGTCATAGGTAGTGGGTCAAGACTGCTAGATACCAAGTTGTTATGGGTTAGACCAATGACGGGATAAACACCGCCGGAAGAATAGCCGGACGACGTCAGCTGCTAGGGATGAGAGGTAGACTTAGATTGGAGAGACAAACATTGGGATGAGAGATTAGACTAATTCTTCACTGCTTTTCAATTGAGTACAAGAGGTTCCTTTATATAGGGAGAACCAACATGACATCAAAGAAAATAATCCCTATTATAGAAACCAATCTAATCTTTATATCTAATTTCTAACTAAAACCAATATCTTTCTATCTAATCTTACTTTTCTTGTACTCAATCTAATCTTACCTTAAGGACTCAATCTAATCTTACCTTTTAAGGACTCAATCTAATCTAACATTATCTTTTAAAATATCAAATCTCTAATATTGCTACAGTACCGCGGGTACTATTCACGCTACAGTACCCACGGTACTGTTTATGTGGGTAGGCCTAGCAGCACTGGCCTGCTACCTATGACACCTAGCCATGCAAAGCCATGTTCAGATCCACCTTTAGTGCTAAGCTAAGAACAATTCACGTCTTTGTACTCTAGCAAGTTCAAGTAAAGGTGGGAAAATGAGCATATGAGACTGCTGACGTAAATTCTCTAAACAGAGTCAGAATGTGTTCTCCTGCCCCATCAATTTCATAATTCTTGTGTGTAAAATATAAAGGTAGTTTCAGGGGTTAAAAGCACAATGAATACATTAGTCCATTCTTCATAATGAGATCAGCTGATGACATGAGCAGCCATGAGTTTCGGCTGTCCTGAATGAACAATTCGTGCATGCATAAATGCAGATTTTTGTCAAGCGAACGACTCCACAATTGATTGGTCAACTAAACTCTTTGTGTTTCCATCTTACCATAAGATCCATGCTGGGATCATATCATGTTCCAATCAATGCACATGGTTCCTCCGAGATAAAAAACATGAATTCCATGATACCTACACAGGCTATAATAAGGGAAAATCAGCATTGAAGTGTGCAGTGCTGATTTTTGTGCTTCTCAGTTCTCACTTATTTAGGTGTTTGTGTTCGTGTTGTGTTGCACACTTGAACTTATTTAGGTGGCTAGCAGGCTGCTTATCAGCTTATGTATTGAACTTGTTTGGTTATGTACATGCTGCCTGCTATGGTTTGCTAATTATGTGCTTCTTTCATATGCAATAGCTCTAGTGATCTAACTCTGCAGTGCTGCTGCTGTCCTGCTAAGTTAGGACTGACTTTAATTCTTTGTTATTTCAGCAGCAAGTCAGACAAAATGGAGTTTGGGACAGGGATATGGAGTTCTGGAATCTGGAGTCTGGACACTGCAAGTGCAGAAATCAAATCTTACAAGTAAGTCACCAGCTAGGTCCCATGTTTTATCACACATTAGTTCTCAGATCAGGAATAGCTATCATGCATGATGTTTACTGCAGAAGTACTAACAATCCAGGACAATGCACAGCCAAGAACAATTTTAGGATGATCATTCGAAGACAATACACTATGATAAATAGTTCTACATATCATTATTAAGAGTAGCATCATGATTAATAGGATCATCTTGAGAGTGGTAAATAATTAATTTTTGCATACTATGATGCAGTCACAGAGAATGTGGGCATGGCAATGGTTCTTTCATGGATAATGCACCATGAAACAGTAACAAAGAATTTAGGGGCAGTGAATAGTGAATACTTTCACAAAACCACTAATTTATCAACCTCATTTTTCTGTAGTTTTCATCTGCAAGTAGAAACCTCATAGGGGCATATGATTACCGCAAAATCGGGAAAAAAACTTGGTGATGGGAAATTGGGAATCCACCGGCGCTCGGCGGCGTGGACGCGCTCATCTCTCCGGTTTACCTTGGGGAAATCGAAGCCGATCAACCTAGGGTTTACGTTTACCTGGAGTGCGGAAGCGACGGGGAGGTGGAGACAGGTGGTCCGCTCCGACGGGAAACCCGCTCGGCGGTGTCAGTCGCCGCATTCTCGCCGGCGCGGCGGCATAACTCCCACCGAGGCGGTGGGGACGGCGGCGGCGGCGGCGCCGCCGCCGCCGACTCGGTGGCCGCGATGCGATCGAAGGGCGCTGGGACCGTCCGATCTGACATCGACGATGCAGATCGGAGTATCGGAGGCCCGGAGCACCTGCCGGTGGTGCGGGGAGCGCGCTCGAGTCGTCTGATCTTAATCCGACGACCGATAGTGATTTATGTTCGGTAGAATGCCTGCAAGAGGACCGTGATTATCTGATTGATTTGTCTACGGTTAAAAATTCATTATTCATTTCTGTTCTATCTTAAATTTCTCCTGTTTTTGCTACCATTTATAAACTTTAAATAACTTGGTATTTTTCAAAGTCTTTCGATCCCAAATAAATTAGATTAAGTTAAAGTTAAAACCAAACACAATCATAGGTTATACAACTGTTTTAGAAAATGCTTTTGAACGAGGAATTGTAGGATTTGGGGTTGGTTTAGAGGTGAAACTCGCCGCTTCATGGAAATGATACTCAGATTAACGCAGGACGATGAGACCTGACTTGCGAGAATCTTGATCGCTTTCCTTCGATCGGATTGGATGAATGAAGAAACCAGGTTTTGAAATGGAGCTGAGTAGCTGACGACAAAACATTTTTAAACCCTAAACATTCGCATTAAATCACGTTTTAAACTAAAACGCTTGTGATTAAGGACGTAAAACTATTTGGTCGACACATGGTAAGTTGAGGTGAGTCGCAATCCTTTCACAGAATCATCGGGGGATGCAAGCCGATTGCATCCTGTATATATTCAGATGCAACTACAAAGTTGCTACGAATGAAAGGGTTTGGTTGAAGAGGTTCAGATCCGGAGAAGCAAACATTGAGTAGGTTAAAATTTTATTGAAGCTAAGGTTTTTTTGGCTTCAAACTAGTTTATTTTTAGATTTTGTATTCGTAATCTATCCAGAATTTGGACTATTTAAGAGAAATTCTAAAAACAGTTGTTGCAGCTGCCAAAACTCCCTAAACAGCGCAAATGCTAGTGATCCATCGAGCCATATGCTGATACGCAGGATATGTAAGATTTTTTTTAATAATATATTTTTTATTTAAAATTTCAAACCTGATATACCGATTTCAGAAATTATAAAAATAGCCTTCTGTCGGGTTATGGTCTGCCGATCTAGAACTGTCCTAGATTGGCAGACCATAGCCCGACAGAATGCTATTTTTGTAATTTCTGAAATTCGCATACCAGATTTTCTAGATCGACATACTATAGCTCGATAGAAGGCTATTTTTGTAATTTCTAAAATCCGTATACCAGATTTGAAATTTTAAATAAAAAATATATTATTATTAAAAAAACTCGGAAATGTAATCATGTAGAGCACTGAGCATGGGCTTGCTAACTTTGCTCTGGGCTAAGTATGTATTTAATGTCATTGTCATCCGCAGGAAGTGCCGGTTTTATCTGATAGGATCAGACATCTCATCAAGCGCATGGCCCAGCTCCAGCCATATCACGCCAGAGGATAAGTTCTTCAGGCTTTCTATTGGATAAGAGGGCCCGCTACAGAAGATGCGTGATTTATGATAATTATCTAAAGGTATAAACAAATAAATTTAATATAATAGCCTAAAACAATTTTTATAATTTTTATGTAGATTTTTTGTAAAAAATTGGAAAACTTGCCCGGACTTATCGACTTAGCCAAGGACATAACAAGTTCTTGCTGGACAGATCGCCAGATCGGTGTAACAGAGCAGAAGCAGCTGATGCTGCTTTTCTGCCCGCATCGAGATCTGCTCACGGTCTCGCTGGCACTGAAGCTTGCAAAGAATTACTACGACTAATCTTCCTTGTAACAATCTTCCTGTACTGCAGAGTTCTTTATACAATGCAATGACCAATGAGAATATGAGATTGTGCAGTTCGTTCATTCAGATAACCTGCACCTACACCAGTACGTTCGTCCTGATGCCCTGATCGGCTGATCAACCACCTTTAACGGCTGATCCACCACCTTTAACGGCTTCATGCGGTTAGTACTTAGTAGAGCCCTAATTTTCCATGCATGTCCACTTTTTTTTTACCAAAAAAAGCACATTTAGTTGCACGCGCCCAACACAATCATCCTATGCAAATATGCATATGAGCCTTACATTTTAAAATTTACAAGTTTATTTTAAAATCAATTTAAGCTTTTTTCGTTGTCATTTATTTTTAGCCTTGTTTTTTTATAGCGCTAAGAGAATAAATATAAATGTCTTTTTTATTATTTTTTATCCATCTGATCGGAAAAACTTCACTTTTGTGATAAAATCAATAAATTAGTGGTAAGAGTAAAAAATCAAAGTGATATTTATTGATAAGAAATGTATATTGTAAAATGATAGGTAAAGGATTAGTAGTGAATTTAGAGCAAAACAGAAGACATGTGAAATTTTATCATAAGTATATCAATACATGTGGATATGTGTTGACTTTCTTAATTGTGCTCTTGTTTTTTGAGGGGGGAGATTTGATCATATACCATCTCTTTAGATGAAAAATGAAAATTTATCTTTCACATCTCATTAATATGTGGGATCCTCTCAGGTCAATGACATGTGGGCCAGAAGAATAAATTCCTAATTTTTATCTAAATGAAGAGTATACGATCAATTTTTTCTTTTGGGTGTACTATATTGGATTAAGGAGACTAGGAGAGAGCATACAGTGACAAAATATGGAGTAATAGCTGTATTTTTTTAGGAGAGGTGCATCTGCACCCATCAGCTGCAACTGGGGTTTATCTCTATAAAGATATCGAATGAATAAAATTTCTTAATTTGCAAACTAAATCTACTTAAGAATAGTAGTTAATAAGGTTGAAATGATTTTTCGTGTAAATAAAACATGTTTAGACATAGCAAGAATTAGTTTGGTCACTTGTATGAGCTTATTAAAAAAATCAACCAGTCCGACAGACACAAAGCTCCTTAAAACTAGAGATGGCAATGGTACCCGATACCCATTTATCCGTGAGAAATTACTCTATTAGGATACAGATATGTGGAGAAATTAGTACCCGTGGGTACGGGTACAGAAAAGCAGTACCCATACCCGTTTACCCGCACCATGGACCAAATTTCCAGCCATTACTTATTAGCCCAAAAAGAAAATCAAAAAGCCCAACCCATTAACTGAAACCTTAGGTGCTCCACTCCTCACATCTCCCCATCCCTCACAAGCTGCCGCACATCTCCCCTCTCCCTCAAGCCACACCGC
>KE370863.1:968501-989114 GCA_000418225.1 Zizania latifolia
CGTGAAGGACAGGGCGGCGGCCTCGCCGTCGTCGTCGAGGCACGCGAGGAGGCCGGCGCTGGAGCCGGCGACGGCGGCGGAGGATGATCGGGCGCGGAGGAGAAGGGAGGAGGAGTCCCTATGGGAGTTCATGTTCATCTCCTTCTGGGGGCCAAACTTCTGACCAAAAAATACACTCCCTCCTTCCTCTCCATGGATCAACATGTGATAGATTTTTCCAACTAAAAAAACAAAGTTTTTCTCTTCATTTCTGACCTAAACGATGTTACTCGTATCTATTGTAAAGTGATAATTTACAGAATGTGTGTAATTCTTGTATTATTGTAATCTTTTGGACTGTGCTCTTGCAAATATTTTCAGCAAAAGAAAGGAAGGAATTTTAGCAACTGCATATGCAGAAATGCAGAATTATTTCACTGAGTTGTTCTTCAGGTCTGCAGTGCCCTTCACTAGGTTGGTCCCCAGCACACGAGATGCATCACCTTGTCGTCCTTGTCCGCCCTCCTCCTCATGCCTTCGTCTTCGTCGCCGCTGCCGCCGTCTCAGCCGATCCACCACCGCCCACCGGAGGCTCATCGCTCGCTCCTGCAGGCTGCAGCCGTAGTGCTTGCAGTCACATTCTGCAGCTTGCTGGACAAGAGTATGCAAATGAAAAAGAAATCATTAAACGAGATATCGGTGCTATTTTTCATTTCAAGGAAATAAATGCTTACCTTGCACAAATATTTTCCCAAGAAACGAGACCGCCATCACGGCGCCAGCCAAAATTCTTTCGTTTGCGATTTAATGAGGTGTCAACAAGAGCCTTGATTATTTACTTCCATTGAAAAAGAGCCTTAATTTGGTTCATGCTTTGTAAATGGTAAAGTAGAAATCTAAGCCTAAATGTACTTCTTTTCAAAATTATAAGACGTATATATATTTTAAAAATGAAAAAGTGTATTTTATTACATTCAACTATGGGCAAAATTTGAATAACCCCCTAAACAATTTTTTTAAATAACCTCTTCATTTTTCGAAACAGTTTATTATGCACCTTTACGTGCTAACTGTATCTAATTTTGCTAACGTGGCGATGTATAACGGTGGTTTTGGCTGACTGAAAACACATGTGACATGCTGACCTAGCCGAACGAGTTAAAAAAGTGCAGAAAACCCTGGTCTCCCTACGCCCCGCTCTCGCCGCGCCATGGCCTTCTCTGTCGCGTCGACGCCCTTCTCCTGCCGTGCTGACGCCCTCGCCTTGCTCCCGCCACGCCGACGCCCCACTCCTGCCTCGCTTAGGCCGATGAGCCGTGCCTCGCTCCCGCCATGCCATGGCCTCTCCTGCTGTGTCGACGCCCTGCTCCCGTCGCACTGGTGCCCCGCTCCCGCCTCACCCATGCCGACGAGCCATGCCTCGGCCTCCCGTATGTCCCGCTCCCACCATGCCCTGAACTCCCCTGCCTCGCTCCTGCCACGCCCGCATCGAATGCCTTACGTCTATGGCGTATACGGTTGTCGCGCTCGACGCCGCCGCTAGGCATATGGTGGCCGTCGGGAGGACCGATGCCGATGTGGGTGTGGTGGCAGTTGCTGCTGAGAGCCCCGTGCTACGCTCACACTTCTACGTGGCAGGAACAGGGCACCGGTGTAGCAGGGAAGGTCATGGCGCAGCGGGAGTGGGGCGCAGGGGAGGCCGAGGCGCGGTTTGTCAGCCTAGGCGAGGCGGAAGTGGGGCGCCAACGCGACGGGAGTAGGGCGCCGGCGTGACAGAGGAGGCCATGGCACGGTGGGAGCGGGGCGCAAGGGAGGTTTCTAGTCACGTGTTTTCAGTCAGCCAAAATCGTCGTTACACATTACCATGTTAATAAAACCGGATACAGTCAGCACATAAAAGTGCAGAGTAAATTATTTCAAAAAATAGGGATTATTTAAACAAAAAATTGTTTAGGGGTTATTCGAACATTGCCTATGGTTGAGGGTAGTAAAGTGCTCTTTTTCCTTCTAAAAATAATATTCTTTTTATATTTGAACAAATAATTAAGTTAAAAGCTTATGTTTTTACATAGAATTGAATTCATATATAGAAATATAAAATTTTTATGATATTAATTTTTTATCTATTAAAATATTGTGAAAAAAATTAATAGTCAAAATTATACGTTGTTAAATAACACACACGATTATATTTTTATATTTTTAGACAAATGTATATGTCCTGTTTATAACACTGATAAAATTTGCACAAAATTAACAAAATACAGCGATACGGAGGGAAGAGAGGTGAAAAAAGTATAACTGAAAAAAAAAAGAGAATAGGCGTGGAAGAATTTACAGAGACTAATCAGCATGCTTAGCAGCTTTGATGCCAAAACTAACTACCAAATTAAGAAACAAAAGAACTCAACCACTCAAGCAGACAGGAATCAGCTAGCTAGGACCCCAGCAGCAGCTGAGGTACATGATCGTCCTCATCCCCTCCTCCTCCGCCGTCTCCGCCGCCGCCGGACGCCGCTGCTTCGTCACGGGAGCTGCCGGCGAGGAGGCGCCGCCGCCGTGCTGCTGCCGCAGCAGGCCGTCCCTGGCGGCGTGGTGCAGCGACCGGAGCGCGCAGTTCCAGCCGCGGCACAGGCCCGACTGGTCCTTGAGCGTCTCCACCGCGCCCACGCTCATCATCGGCACCATCCACCACGGCTTCGCCGCCGCCGCCGTGCTCGCCATCGCAACCGAGCAATTCTCTGAACTGAACGTAGGCGCTGTGGTGCGCGAGAGCCGCAGCCGCCGAGTTTATGTAGAGCTCGTCGGCGAAACAGGAGGCGGCAGGCGATGGTTTTTGCAGTTTTGGTGGGTGAGTTTTTTCAGTTTTTTTCTACATACCGGAGGCTGGAGGTTGTTTTCTTCAGGTTTGCTTATGTCACTCTGCTGAATTCCTGATCTGCTTTGGCACAATCTGCTTAAATGCTTCCTTAAAAAAATGACGGGAGAGCCGTTGGATATATTAGATTAAGGTTTAGGACGTTCATGTAAAACAGGGTGGTTAAAGAGAGGAGAGATTAGATAAGAAGAGGGACTAAGAGTATCTCTATTATGGTTATTATTTCATTTGTTATCTCTTAAAATAGTAAAAATAGTTTAAAAAATAACTCTATTATTCTTGCTATTTGGCTTACTATTTTAGGTGGCTTTTCATCCTCTTTTCAAGACTTGTTTCTTTTAGCAAGTCACCAAGACTTCTCATCCCCTTGCTACTCTATTTTGTAGCAAGTCTAATATAAAAATATAGTTATTAGTAGTTAAAATATATTGATAAAATATAGATGAATTTAGATAAGAATAGATAGCAAGCCATATTTAAAAAATACATTAGAGTGGATATTAAAATAGGAATCTAACTTGAATAAAGAGGCTTGCTATTATTCTAAATAGCAAGTCAAAAATAATAATCACAATAGAGATACTCTAAACAGGACACTCCTGTTTCTAACCATGATCAGGTTTTAGCTTCTTCCTTGATCTTTTTGAAGAATCACTAAATGCCACTCTTCATATTATGGAAGACTCTGACGTTTCTCAGATCTTCCAGGTTACTAGAAACTCACTAGGGAGCAGATAGTTTTCTTCAGCGGTTTTTGCTTTTTTTTTTCAACGTGTGAATGACAACCGGTGTGGAGAACACATGACATGCACCTATGTAAGACAATATAGCAAATGCCACTCTGTTTAAATACTCCAGGATTTTTCTCCAAAACTGAAAAAGGAGAATACCAAACCGGTTACGGTGATTACGATGAACTCTGTCCTCAGGAGCTGTACAAAATTACAAATCGTTGGGGTCTGTTTGCATCCAAAAAGTACTTGTGTCGTCTAATCATACTTTACCGCAATTTTCCTATTTTCTTTCCAATTTTGTAGTTAACCATGATCAACGGCTACGCAAGAATGAACGCAATCTCTGTAATTGTAACAGAACATACGCTTAATCATGTTAACTAGTGAAGTCCAGCTAATTCTTGCTTCCAATGGCAAACCACGATATTCTCAAATCAAAGAATTGTCTCTGATCACCATCTGCACGTACAATTGTACAAAAATGTGCATATAATGTTTTTTTTGGTGAAAGATCGTCAACTTATCAGTCGGAGCAAATATCATCGATGTTACAGAAATGTGAAGAGTGAAAAAGGGAGTGCCCAATAGATTTCAACAAATGCACAACATACGTGATCTTCCATTTGAGCTTTCAACCAAGTTGTGCTACTCGAGCACAGTGCTTCTCTGGTGATGACATTGCGCGAGAGGGTTGCTTCCATCCAAGCATTTAACAGTAGTATACGTCAATAATTCATCTAACGAGGCACACACAAGCTTCCTTGGCTTCTTTGAAGAACAGCTGGGCTCACATATCTGAGACTGACCAAAGGTAGGCCTCTTGCTCCGTTGCTTGCTTGTCGTTCTTCAGCTTAAACATATCCTTCTCAAATCCTGGAAACACAATGTGACGCATTTATAAGTGCTATCAGCCAGATTTACGGTAAAAAAGGTGCAAATAAATCTTCTATTGAACACAAAAGTGGATAATCTGAGGTCTGAACAGATAATATAAGCCAGAAGGTTGCACAAGTTCAAATCCACACATAGGACAAGGGAATGGGATCAAATTCGTGAGTACCAGTCTACCAGACAAGTCATAGTGAACCTGTGAGGTTATGATGGACCATGGAAACAGAATGCAAACATGTTTCTATTCCCTGGCTTGGCCTTTTCTTACTTTACTCGTAATACCATTTTTGCATATTCCTTTACAACCATAACCAAGTTTTTGAACATTCGTGTAGAGAAAAACATACTTTGCAAGAAATTGGTATCAATATTCTACTGGGCCCATTCAATAAGAAAAAAGAGACTCAAAGAACAGCTGCACTATTATTCTACGCATTATTTTGACAACAAAACCACATATTTCTTCCATGGCTAGTTTGGCCCCCAAAAGTACAAGGGTAAGATAAACATGCAACACGATTAACAGTTGTTGAGTAGGTTAAATGACTACAATTGTAGACTTGCAAAACATTTGTTATTAACTTGTACGATAATTGATAAAAGCTAATCTTTTTGTCATTTCAAGAAATATGATGTTGAATAACAAGAACAAAAGAAAATTGGGGGCAGCATTAACAGGCACATACCATTGCTGCGATCCACTCCATCCCAGTGACGACCAGGTTTTATGCCATAACGGTTTGGAGGAGGATCCACCCCACGTTTCAGCCAGCTGTGACTAGGTACATTTTGGGGAACTATGAAGCCGGATTCTTTCATCTTTTCATCATCTCCCAAGTCATCCAAAATAAAGTCTGTATCGGTCCTCTGCAACACATTTACACACATATCAGCAATTGGCCAGGTGAATTCAATGGGTTCAACTTACTGAACCACTCCAAATCAAAAGTGGTGGTTACCTTGACAAGATGAGCCATTGGATCACCCCATCGGATTCTGTTTTTTAGTGCGGTGTCGAGCTCAGGATCATCCCTACATGCAAAACAAGTTCAAATTATATATAATTGAAGGGCAGTTACCATGCTGTCCCATTAGACAAATAACTGATAAACCAACATGCGTGCACGCTTAGAGGGAGGGATGTTTTTACCCAACATCACTAGTTTGTTCAAAGCAAGAACTATACTACTGATCAGGCAAATTCTGAATATTAAGGCAACATGATCATGTATTAAGTACCTTGTTCGTGCAAATGGCTTACTCTTCTCAGCTTCGAGCTCATGTAATCTAGCCTCCACTTCTCGCTTCTGCACCAACCCTCTACCCCACTCTATATGCTTGTCCTGCCAACATGTAGAACATCAGTTATTAACTACAAACAATGGCACCCAAGACAAATCATATTGTTGAATTGAGTTCAAACTCGGAAGAAGGAAAAGGTGACCAAACCATATTCAATCATCATTGGCAAAATTTGTTCCATGCTATTTCCACAAAACTGAGCTTATTCCAATAAAAAGTCATATTTATCTTAACTCCAACAATTGTCTTTCACGGATTCGTATTGAATACTAGCTTGCGGTATGGAGCAAATGATCTCAAGAAAACAACAAAATTACGTTAAGTTCACATTCATGATGAAATATCCCCACTTGTTATGGTAATCTTTCAATCCTGCTGTCAAGAAAAATGTAAAGGCCAACAAATCAAATATAGCCTTCTTTTGGTTAGAAACCAGCGAGAACCAGTGTGAGGGAGCATAAAATTGCAGTAATAAGCTTTGAACTTTTTCCTGTAAAACTGCTGTAATAAGCACAAAATATTATGTTCTGACAGTTTCAATGTAACTTGCACATAGAAAATATCAATAAAAATAACACATGTTGGTGCATACAAAAAATGCATATCAGGTGCTACAAAAAGTAGGAAACAGAAGGTCCCTTAAAGAATCATTTCTACAGTTTTGCAACAAAGTTCTCCCATACAAAGCAATGTCCGAGTAAATAATTAGCACAAAACATGCCTATTAGTCTATACTCTGTTCAGCCAGAAACATTACTTCCATGAGCCAAAGGATATTTAACCAAAAAAGGAGTATACTGAAAATTCAAGAAGAGCATACATTTACCTTTGGTTTCTCATCTTCCTTTGCCTTCCTCATCTCTTCTTCACTTATTCGTTTTCCTGGGAAGCATTAGAAAGCACTGTTAGCAAAAAACTAACATGGCTTGCATGTTTATCTCAGAAACCAAAACACGCTGAGCATAGTGCATACCTTGTTTATCTCGGAATACTGCTTTTGCCCCTTTGCCAATCACCGAGGGATCCTGGGCTGCAAACCTAAAATCCAGATGAAAAATAAGCATTATTATAAAACTTAGCAAAAGGAGTAAGCATCTTTGTGCCAAGATATGAACCACTCACTTGAGCCTCTCATCCTCCTTAATCCTTTTGATGTCCTCTTTAACTTCCTCTGCTGTCATCAGCCCAGCTCTCCTCACCTCCTTTGGAGCTACTTCCTTTCTACCCTTCCTTGGAGGAGAAAGGTCCATCTCCTTACGAGGAAACATATCATCTGATGCAGGTCTCCGACCCTTCCTTGGTGGTGAAATGTCCCCATCATTCAGGCTCTGCCCTGAAGTTTGCCGTTTCTGTGGTGCAAATTTGTCTCTGGGCTCACGAGAGTCATGCCGCATCTGTCGACGTGGGGGAGAGAGGTCATTGGGCTTCTCTGAATCATGCCTCGTGCGCCTCTGTGGTGGCAGGAGGTCCTGCGGTTCCTCTGAGTCATGCCTCGTACGCCTCCGTGGCGGCGAGAGGTCTTTGGGCTCCTCTGAATCATGCCTTGTGCGCCTCCGTGGTGGCGAGAGGTCCTGCAGCTCCTCTGAGTCATGCCTCATGCGCCTCCTTGGTTGTGAGATGTCCTGGGGCTCCACTGAATCATGCTGCAACTTTCGGCGCGGTGGAGAGAGGTCCTGTGGCTCCTCTGAGTCATGCCGCATGCGCCTCCGTGGTGGTGAGAGATCCTGGGGATCCTTGGAGTCATGGCGAGCAAGCCTGCGTGGAGGAGACAAGTCTTCCTGCTGCCTAGACTTCCGCGGTGGTGACAAATCATTGCCCTTTGGCGACAGTGTGTCTTGTCTCCTTTGTCTCTGCCTCGAGACAGGCGAGGGCATGTCCCGGCGCTGCCTCTGCCGTGGAGGTGACAGATCCTTCCTTCCAGCACCCCCTCGCTCTGGTGAGGGGGTGTCATTTCGGCGGCGGCTGTCTGAGCCACCGTTCGACTCCTCTGCGGCCGCCAGAGTGACCCACCCGCTACCGTCCTCAGCGATGGCATCGTACGGCCGCGCTGCACGTATGGCCTCCAGGCGGCGCATCCGCTTGACCTCGATGTCCTCGTCCACCAGAGGCTTCTCGTCCCCTGCAACCACGCGTGCGCCCAATTCCAATAAAATCCAACACGAACTCGAATAACAAGACCAAACCTCGGGGATCACAGCTAGGGTTTGAAGATTGCGTACCGGACGATGGGGGTTCCTCCTCGATCTGTACGGGCTTTTGCCACATGGGGTCCTCGTCGACGATGAGCACCCCTCCCCCGGCGGAGGCGGCTGCTGGCTTGGGTTTCTTCTTCTTCTTCTTACCCTTGCTCTGGGCGTCATCGGATTGGTACCGCTTGAGGTACTCCTTCATGGACATGGTGGCGTCGGATGTTGAAGCGGACGGCTGCTTCGTCGCCATGGCCGTCTGCCCACCGCCGCCGGCGAGGGAGAGCGCTGGAGGGGGGTCGAGATGAATGAGGTCAGAGCTGGAGCAGGCCGAGCACAGAATTCAAATTGCTACAAAGCAAAACCGCAGCCGAAGTAGTATCAAATCGAAACTCCTTGAGATTCAAATCCAGACCAATCACAAGCTGCAGCCAAGTCGAACGAACACGAACTCGTATACCTGTTGCCTACTGGGGCGCCCTCCTCCTGGAACTGGAAGCCTGGAGGAGGAGAGGAAAGCGAGGGGTGGTCTGTACGCGTCGCGGGACGTCGCCGGTGTTGCAGTAGCCGAGCCGAGCCGTAGGGCGCGGGTGGATGGATCGATGGCGGCTAGGGCTCTACGGGCTGGGAGGCGACGTCGGGTGGAGGTGGACGCCGGCGGCTGGAGGAGGATGGCGGCCGGTGGGCTGGACGAGATGGCCCACCCATGCTTCTGTTCTATATTTTTTGACAAATTTATCGTAAATTATATATTTAAGCCATAATATTGAAAACAAAATATATAGCATTGAATTTATCACAGAACTAAAGATTTAAACTATAGTATTACAAAATTAGAGGTTTAACGTTAATTTTATCCTATATTAAAAGTTTCAGAAGACAATAGTGGTTGAGATAAACCTCTAAGGACATGTTTGGCAACCAGTAATCCTGACCCATTTCACGTAGAATGGGTGAGGATCTTGGACCATCACGTGGAATGGGTCGGGGTTGGTGGGCTCTAAACAAGACCTAAAATATACCATTTTGCGGAATTTTTAGAGTTGTAGTTTCATATATTTATCGTGGCTTAAATTTGTAGTGTAGTTTTATGATGATACATAGTTAATTATATAGTTTTGTAATAATTTTGTTATCACTAATGGTCGTCACTAGAGATAAAGAATCGTGTCTTGTTTCATTTTGTTCATTTCAATTCAGTTCAAGTGACGGTGGCAACAGAATGCCTAGATTCAAGGTGAGGGGGCTCTTTCTATTGTGATTTTCATTGTCCCAAACTGTTTCCCATGTGATCATCATCGGTAAGACCTCCACCCTCCACCCTAAGTCATGACGGAGGAGGAGAGGTGGTCGTGGGATTCGTCAAAGCAACTCAACAACAGGGAGCTTGGGTTGACGTCGACCATCGTTGGGTGAAGCTTGAGGTGTCGCTGTCGAGTAGAGAGAGTGAAGTAGATGGTGGAGAGTAGATAGATAGAGAGCATAGATGGGAGATGTGAAATTTTATAGTGGTGTTGGGTATGTTAGGGTAAATATTATTTTATCCGTTCAAATATTTCAAATCGTTAGGATACACATCACTAACGGTCTCATTAGTGATGAATATCCTATAGGTTCACCATTAATGATCACATCTCATTAGTAACAGGTGTTCTATACATTATTTATTAATGGTTACACGTTATTAGTGGCGGATGTTCTATACACCCATCAATGATGAGGTGATTTCCAACATTAATAGAGCATCATTTCAACTTTACAAGCACAAAAATTATCAAAAATATTTTGTATCATAGCAACCTAACTCTACCAATTTTTGAATTTTATAGGCCTAAAAATGTTTAAAATATTTTGTATCGTAGGAAGCATGTAGACACGATAGACCACCGTACCATTGTTGCACCGTCAATAAAGCCTGGTTCGCATTTATCTGACAGCAACCAGACTCCTCCAATGGAGGGGGGAAGAAGAGGTGGTGACAGCCTCTTTTTATTTTTATTTTTGAAAAATATTCTGTTATTTTTCAAAATTATAGATCTAGGTGGTTTTCAAAAATTTTGCAAAACTTGACCTCTGTCACTGTGATGTGATCTTAGAAATCTGAATCTTGCCATGAATTCAGAATGGAACCTGAAGAAATAGTAACGTGTCTGGCAATAGTGCTTCACCATTTTACAAATGTTCCTTGCAGGGTTACATCACAAAGATGGTATCTTTGATCCTCAAGAGTTACAGAATTTTATTTCAGATCTTTAAGAAACACACTTGAGATGCATCATTGACTCATCGTGCAAGTGTCCAAGCGAGGAGGCAACTGATGTTTCTGTACACAAGTTATATGGGCACTGGGCAGAGTAGAGACGCTGTTCTGGATAGCAGCTGTTCTACCCGTTAGCTGATGAAGGAAGATACACGAGCTGGGCAATTATCAAAAACCAAACCCACTAGTGACCAGCCAGAAATTGGATATGAAATTGCATATACAGCATCACGAAATCACATACAAACTCGAGAACCATTCCATCTCAGGTTTTACTATTCATAGCATCATATAGACATGGTCATTGGAAGAATCTTCTGAGCCGTTGCTTGCGGTTTAATTTCCCATGAAGCCTTCTCATCAGACTCTTCAGGGAGAATGAAAGGCAGCGAAATCTCCTTGATCATCAGATCACCACAGAAGGGGCACTCACTAGCGACGGCATCATCCAGCTGGGACCTCAACTGTCAAATAACCATGATGGCATCAACTTAAGAACTACAGATAGCAGGATATTAGAGCTTAGATGCCACCAAACCTTGTCAATTGGTGTCGTGTTCATAATAGATTCACCGTTCATGCCTCCGCCATTGTCCTTTGCTGCTTTCCTGTCCATTAGGCTAAGGCGCTTTTGAAGGTCCAATATTCTTTCAGCCTACAGGAAAATGTATTCATCCATAACTAACTGGTACAAGGGATTGAACTTAGTTTGCTACTGAATAATGAAAAAAAACCTATTGAATTGTTGCAGCGAGACTTACTTGCACTTGGCTACTACAACGAGTTACATGGCCGATCAAACAATTCGCATGAAAGGCATGCCCACAAGGGAACACATAAAAGGGTGCCATGTGTCCAACAGATGGATAGCTTCTTCCTACCTGGTGCAATCCTCCAGCAGTCAATATTTTGCGCTTGCACACCTGTTAATTCACAATGAGGAGTTACCACCATGATACAGTGCAGAAGACGGTATGCTTTTTCTCTGTCTGTTGCATACTTGCATATTTAATTACTTCAAATGAAATCTAATAGAAACTAATGGAACACCACACAAAAAACAAAACATGTACAACATGAGTCAAGTGAAGCACTCATACTACACCACCATTTTCGGTATTGTGAGAAGAGGTCTCTTACCCCGCATTCCTCCTCACGATCAATAACAGTATATCTCTGAGCAAGGGCACCAATATCACTTCTGATGTTGTCTGCTCCACGAGTAGCATCATCCATCTCCTGTTTCAGCTGCTCAATTTGGCTGTCATAGTCCTTGAGAGATTTGCAGATTTCCTCCTGTTTAGAGAATTTTTCTCACTGTTACTGCCAAGAAAAGAGGTATTGCAGAAATATGGAACAGTAATGATATAAACAATGAACTGAATTCATTCAGAGGGCAACTTATTTTAACAGAATTGTATTCGTGGGTCTTCAAGAAAGAAATAAACGTTAAGAGGAACTTTTTTACAATGTAGCTGAGACTTGTATCTTACTTTAAAGTCGTCAATCAATACAAAGTCTGGGAAAAATGGCAAAATATCCTCAATCTTCAACAAGTTGTTAGTTTCTGATAGGAATTCTATAGCTTTCTTTATGTTCTCTCGCTTAACTCCTTTCTCTTGTTCAATGACATGCTTTGCAACCTTGAGCCACAGCTTCTTCCTGAGCTCTTCATCATCTTCAACTTTGTCTGCTTCTGCCTTAGCAAGCTCTAAGTCCACCTAGTGAGGACCAAATAAAGAAAAGGAATAAGAGAGCCTTATAAAGTAAGAACACTTAAAAGTCCTACACTATAAATATGTGAATGCACTGGATGCTTATCAGATGATCTTAGGCCCCCTTCTAGACAGTTTATGGCTAGCATATGGCTCTAAAAAAGCCATAAGCTATCTAAAAGCCAAAATTTATTGTCTAAATAAGCTATAAGCCCATTCCTATTCCTGTTGGTGGAAAAAAGCTCCTGTTTTGAGGCTTCCTGAGCTTATTTGCATCTCCACATCACCTAATGACCAAAAATGTCCTAAATAATGATATTATTAATTAAACACCAAACAAAACAAGTCCAGGGGTAATACAATATTTTCATCACAATAAGTTCAGATTTCAGAAGCCGTTTAGAATAGGACAACAAGTTTCTTAGAGCTTTTTTGGGCAACAACTTATTTGGACTGTCTAGTTTAAGCTGACTTATGAATAAACCAAAACTGTCTAGAAGACGGCCTTAGTAAATCTCTAAAAGAGAGGATGTAACTTAGCGAGATGTGAGGTTTACCGTCAATGCAAGCGCAACAGCTTCCTCATGCATGGACATCATGCTGTAAATACGAACACAAGCACGCATTCTCTTCTCTTGAAGACATAGACGCAGAGCATACTTGGGATCATAAAAGAACTCAGGGCCATTTGTTTGTCCTTTACCAAACTTAGTGTCCAGAAATTGCAAAAGCTGAGACTCATCTTCCTGCAAATGAATAAACCAGAGTACACATAAAGATAACATTAATAATATGTGTGACAAATATTCACTTGATTGACATGGCACCGATAACCTCATAACAAATTGCAGATACATGAATGACAACTTAAGAGCAATAGTAAGCAATTACTGCTGTTATGCATGAGCACCATAGTTTAATGTTTCCGATGCATAAAAAAGGGAAATGCACAACAAAATTACTATACAATTTTTTCTAGTTTGTAAGAATGGCAAGATGTAATTTCACAATTCACATACAGCAAGAGCAACAAATAATGCACTACTGGAAGAAGTACCTTCTTGGCATACAGCGAGAGCAACAAATTATGTACCCCAGGATCCTCATTGTTCAAATCTTTGACACAAAATTCCAAGTACTTAATAACCTCATGCGTTTCATTCCTGCAAGAGTTAAATTCATCACATCATCATCATTATGGAAACTAAAGTTAGCTAATTAGACTTGCAGGTTGTTGACTTGTTCTGGAGCTTATGAACAAAAGGAATTCAGATATTCCTAGGCTTGATCCAAAGTATGACAATCTGCATATGGGATTTAGGTGCAACAGAGCATTGTTATTCAGTTCTTTTCAATAAAACCATTTTTCTTAGTATAACATTCATAGAGTTCCTTGACGTGAAAAAACATATCAAGGCTGTTAAAGCATGGCGAATCACATAATATTCAAGGATGCATACAGTATTATAGCAGTAGGGGAAAGGGAATGGATAAGAAGTCATTTGCATATCATACTTGGCATGTGGTTCGCTCACATAGCGCATCATTGCTGGTATAAGCTTCCCTGGATTCAACTTATTTCTTGCCATCATCCATGATTCAACAGTTTCATAAGCATCCAACATGATTAAATCTGGGGCAAATTTATACTGCACAAAAAAGTTATAGAAAAATGAAAAAAAATTACAGAAAAATGGCTAGAGTTAAAATTTTAAATGCTTAACAACAATTGACCTGTGTGTAAACAAAAATGTAACCTTAATGCAGTAGAAAGATTAGTAAACTTTTTTGGAGTTCTAGAACTGCGATATTGAAAGAACAAATATAAATACATTCTGTACCACAAGGTCTACTAGAACATTATGTCGTTGAAGAACTTCCAATGCTTTTCTTGCTTCTCCTTGCTGACAAGTAAATATAAAATGCATCAGAAAATATGTGTGACAAAGTCCAGTAATATTATAAATGCAAAACAGTAGTCTATATAAGATGTAAAAAGGTATTTTAGATATTACATGTGCACCAAGGTTGAAGCAATGGGCTTCAAAGAAAGATGTGTTACAAAGTCCAGTAAGATTGCAAATGTTCCCTTTCCTACTAGTCTACAGGTAAGAATGATCTAAAAACTACAATTGTTCAAAGAGAGAGATATAAAAGAAACTTGATGTTAGACTATAGTAAGGATGCAAGACCATCCTGGCACCAATCATGCCCAAACATAGCTTGATCTAGTCTGGCCTGGCCCAAGCCCATCCCAGCACATGTTACATGAATTCTTCTCTAAAAAAATCAGTTAGTGTGTGCCGTAAACCAACTCTCATGCTGACTAGTAGACTGAGAGAAATAGTGCATGCATACCAATAGGGTGAAAAAAGGTCGGAAAAATGCTCAAACTGTTTTCACAACCATATTTTTTTCTTGAAAATGGTAAAGTCGGAAACGAAAACCATATCAGAACTACCAGAATATCGGAAGCAGAACTATCAGAATGGAATGTCAGAATACCTAACTATAGTGGCAAGCCAATTACAACATGTGTATATTACAAATTCACATCACAATATCACATGCAACTATTAATTAAGAACAAATGAGAGTTGAGGTTAAAGTTTTCTTTATTTTGATGGACTATTTGGGTTGGGCTGAGCTGCCGGTACTACAAAGTAATTTTTCGGGTAATTCCGGATGAAAACAGTATACTGCCAAAATGGTCAAAAAACCTCAACCATTTTTGTTTCCATTTCCGCACAATTTACGGTATCCAACAAACAGTCTGTAAAAACAGAAACAATAGGCGGTACCGTCAGGAAATTCCGTACCGTTTTCATCCCTACATACCAAGGCATGTCTATCTTTGCTCAAACATAATAGCAAATAGTATGCCAATAGTAGCTAGCACTTGGCAGTTCATAATATGTAGTCCTGTTAGGCTCAACAAAAAGTGTCTAACACCTTTAATACAGTAAACACACCCCATATGATGACACATTGACACTGACCTGAATGTAATGATGAACCACAATTTCATACTGCTCCTTTAAACCAGCAAAATAAACCAGCTCATCCACCCTGCCATAACTGCAAAAGGTTTTACAAGTTCAGTCAAGGACTAACACGTATAGCCATTGGTGCATTGAAACACATGGAGAGAGCAGAGGGCCATCTCATTCATGACAAGTCAAAAGAACTACCTAAACTAAAGAATGACATACTTTATAGTCCATCCATTTATGCAACTCACAACATTTTCCCTGTTAAATAAATGTGATATTCATGGTTCGAAGATGCTGTCTTTAATCCATAATCCTACTGGATGTAGCTTATAGCAAAAGGCCGTTATTAGCTTCACAATTGTCTTAAATTCATCATAATCTAATAGTAATTTTTCTCACGAATGTTGATCAACACCTATGTTTCATACCCCATAGTACTAATGTAGATTAAATATTAAAACTTATCCGCATAATTCATATATGAGAATTTAAACAAACTAAAATATAATTGGAACATAATTTGCACCAATAGTGCGACATACCTTTCCAACAGTCTCATTGTTGTTGCCTCATCTAATACATCTTTGCTATCACTTAGGAATGCACGGAATTCAGTTACTATTGAATGATATTCTGAGTCTTTAGGCTCTGCTACATCATTTGAAGCGGTTCCTGTGCCATCTTCCAACAGGAGGCGATTAATCTACAAATATTACACCAAATATATTGGTCAAGCCAACACAATAATCACAGGTACAATTACTGAAACCAATGTTAAAGCAAGATTTCCAATACCAATGGAATATATGTTAATATGTTGTTTTGCCCTTTTTTCAATGATACAGAGACTTGCTATCTTTGTATTAATATTGGGAAAAAATATTCAAACTAACACTGAAAACAGGATACTGGCCTTCATTCATGAAGACTACATTATTTTAGTTTAGGAAGCTGGAAAATAAATAATTGGTACCTTGTCCAAGTACAGCTCAGTAGCCCAAGTTGAGATCATTGTAATTTGCATTTTGTCATCTTTTGTTAGGTTATCAAGCCTTCTCAACAAGAAAGTCCTGAGAGCATCCTGTCAAGTCAATGCAAATTATTATTTTATACATAAAATCACAACATTTCCATGTAAATAGTTATACTAGAGTGAATCTTAGTAATACTGTACCAAAGCATGACAGAATGCTTCCTCTACGTAAAATTCACAACTTTAATGATATTATATTCTCATGATCAATCTTGGAAGTACCAACACTTCAACTTTGCATGGGTGACAAAGATCAGGTATACAACAAATGAATGCCTCAATAAGCAAAGATTTTTCAGAGAAGTTCTCGACAATATCTATTGACAGATGAGTATTGTAGAAAGGTAGCACTTTTACAAACTTACAACAATATACATCAGAAAGTTCGGAGTAAAACTACCTGCTCACCGGCAGATATAAATTTCAAGCTGATCTCCTCAAATGATAAGATATAATTCATCTGAAACCAAGGGAATATTTTTTGGTGTCAATGTGAACAGGACAATAAAAATAGTGAAAAACATTATTAAGGAAAACTAAACAGTGTGGGTCTAACCTTTGCATAGAAGGAAGCTGCTATATAATACTCTTTTGCAGTAAATGTAGCATCGGCCTACAAAAGGAAAGGTTTTTATACAAGAACAGAAGTCATTGATCATCATCATAGAAGGAAAAATAATAAAGGAGCAAAAAGCAATTCATGTGATTGAAGTGCAAACATGCTCATATGCATCAATGATTGTGAAACAATAAACATCACCTGCACTAGATAGACTTGGTCCCTCTGGAAGGAGTTACGACAATGTGACAATGCAGCAGCATATTCTTTCATATCCAGGTATACTTGCCACATGTCACGACCCTCGTCAGAAGAAGAAATCTAAATGACAGATACATCAGCAACACAATTCTTAACTCTGAAGGAAATTATTACATGACTCCAAGCAGGAATAAGAAAGTCCCTGACCTGGAATATAGAATTTTCATCATATGCATAGAAAAGCCCAGTTGATGCATCACTACAAAGTCCAATGGTTCCTTTTGAAGTTTCTGGTGTATTATCAACTATAAGTTCCTCCACTATTTGCTGACTGATTCTGTTCACTACCTAAAAAGCAAGGGTTATGCTTTGGCTTTGTAAATAAATACATAAATACCCAGGAAGATAAAATAGTGAGAGAACTAAATCAATCAGAGTGAAAAGATGCCAGAGTAGTTTTTGACATAATTGTACCTTAATCTTGTCCCTGATAAGAAGAAGAAAATGAAATTCAGATAATGCAAATGACCTTGGCTTGATGCCAGATTCTCCCAATTTTGAGTAGTCAAAAAAACCTTTATTTTCGACAAAGTTCTCATCCCCACTAGTAGAACTGCAAAACTAAATTTAGTTTAACAAATTACTACAGAAAATACAGAAAGTGCTCCAAACTGACTTTCCAAAATTCATTAAGAAAACAAAGAGAGAATAATGCAGTGGTTATATGATTATTATAGAATGGAAGACAAACTAACAAAAGAAGACTGCATCAGTTATCTGCCCCAAAGGAAAAAATAACTTTGTATTAAAATGTAAGAGTTCATTAGGGCTGAGCTTCTTAAAAGTAGGTTTTTATCACTAAAATACACCTAAGTAGGTGCAAGCATGCAGTGTGCCAGTGCCAATACCTAGCTTAGTGGGCTTGACATCAATGTTAGCTTGAATCTTGCCCCTAAAGAGAAGCTCAAACAGAAAATTATCAAGTTTAAAATCCATACTGGCTTGAAATCTATAAAACCTCAAAGATTTATTAGGGATCATCTTCTAAGTTCTAAGGTTCTCCTATAGTTATGTTCCTAAATAAAATCCAAGATATCAAGTTCTTGAAGGTACAACATTGATCATTAATTCCTGTGAGGCTGTGATTCTACCACAATTTGTATTTAAATTATTATAAAGCTAATAGTTTGAAAAGGCTTAATGTTTGTGAAATCTACTTATATGGTTTTTCATGTGGCCAATAAATGTACTTTACAATTTTACATTCCCCTAAAGAACTTATGTTTGTGAATTGAGGATTACATTACTTGCCAAATCTGCTATAAGGTCAAAAGGCAAAGTTACAACAAGGCTCAGTCTATAAGAAAAATATGTGCAATAAGAGCATACTAACAATTTAGCAGTTCATTAGCGATAATCGGACTATACAACAAACAAGAGAAAACACAACTAACTTAATAATCTACCTCTATAGCATTTTACATGGTGAAACCAAATTAAATCCAAAACTACAGTTTACCTGTGTTGAGCTCCAAAATTCAGTTCGCCATGATAAATTCCAGCTCCAGAAAGCCATCCAAAATGCTTAGCCCTTCTTTGCTTGATAAAGAAATGTAGTTCACTGGAATGCCATGCAACGGTGCATTGCCACAAAAAGAAGCTCACTAAACAAAATAAAATAGTGCACAGCACGAAGTAGGTACTACTATATAAATCACATCAAGTTATACTTACCTATTTGGTATATCACCTGGGAGTTCCATGAAGTGGATGGCACGATCAGAATAGCTAGCAAAAACAGTCTGTGCAGCATAGTTGTTATTAGAGCTCGCATCATAAAAAAAATGAGCAAATACATACATTTTGCAGGTCTAAAATTTGTTCAACTTAGATAATACAAGATCTACAGAAAATCTTGGTATGTGATACAGTTCTCTAAAAAGCAGTGTTCGCCTAAACGGGTACACGATCAAAAACGGTCAAACACAGTTTAAACGGACTAAATGGAACGACAATTACACGGTTTTACGGCGAACAGGACGAATTGCTGCATGTTTAGGCGATGCAGACTGCGTGGGAGACCAAAAAATTTCAGGGCGAACATTGAAGGAGAAGGATTCAAATTCATAACTTCAATCCGGATTATGAAAGGCATGCAAATCCTATACTCACTTGAAAAATCTGTTACACCACATCAATATAGTTGTGTAGTCCGTGTGTGTGTGTGCGCGTGGAAAACTTGCTGCTGCTATGCTACAGTACATAAACCATTTAATCCATGTAAAGACTGTAAACGCGGTGTACACGGTTTAAACGCTAAACGAGGGGTGGCCGACCATGTAGTGTTTACAGTTTAGATGAACACTGCTAAAAAGGCAAGGCATTACAAGCTGTTCTAATTGCATCCATCTCTCTGTAAAAAAGAGACACTGACTTAAATAGCAGCTTACATACGGTATCATTTTCAAGGTTACAGAGTCATGTCATCAATGCAAGCAACAACACTGATGAGGACTTTGAAATCCAAAGTGGAAAGTTGAGTTTTTTCCCACTAAACTCAATCTGGATTGCCCCATTGCATTCAAAATCACAGTTTGTCTCTGAAATTTGCAGCAGATAAAATTGTGCAATCGTGCTTACTTCCAATGCACCAATGCCCGTGAATGAGTACAGCCGTGTCGGCGTGACAGCCATCACATAGAACCTTGTGGCGTTCCCAACCACGGCAGTCTCCATCTACACAATCAAATTGCTCCATCACGCATATTCCAAACAAAAAATACCAACTCAACACAAGTTCAGAACCACAGCACTGGATGCTGGTTGGCAACAACTCGAACCTGCAGGCCCTTGATGCCCTCTTGCAGATCAGAGAGCACAAAGAGCATCTTCACATACTTCTCCTTCTTGTCGGCCTCGTCCACTGCCATCTCGAAGATCTGCCCATCCTCTGTCCCCAGGATCACCTCCTTGGTCGACGCTACAGCACCGAAACCACATCGACTGGACAATCAAGAACCAGAAACAGCAGGGGCACCGGCAGTCGAAACATAATTCGATCCAGACACAGTAGTAGCTCACCTTCGGTGATGGTTTGGCGGTTCCACGCGACGGCATTGACAAGGAGGCCACGGAGACGGGGGAGCTGCTTGGGGCGCGGCCACCTGGCGTGGTGGTAGTACGTATCGGCGCCCCCAGGATAGACCACCGTGGCGATGCAGTGCTTGCCGCCGGGGTCGAGGAACACGCGGTGCACGGAGTGCTCACCGGAGCGGCCGCTCCCGAGGTCGAGATCTGAAGGAGAGAGGCGGGCCGCAACGATCAGCAACAATCCGAGTTGCAAGGACCCCTGCGAGTACGAGGAGGAGGAGGAAACGTGCCTTGGGCGTCCTCGAAGGAGAAGTCGTGGCGGACGAGCCAGCCGCGGGAGGTGCCGAGGACGATGACGTCGCTGCCGGCGGCCATGGAGGTGACAACGCCATGGCCCCGAGCGGCGTGTCTCTCAAGGGGGTCGACGGAGAAGAGCTGCCCGCCGGAGCCGAAGGCGGCGGCGGCGTCCATGGCCGGAATCGCCTCGCCGACCGGCCGCTCTGCACTTGTCGGAGGCGATGCGACTTCGGACTCAGCCCGTGGGCTCAAACGGGGAGAGGTTTTACGGGTGGAATAGAAGGAGGCGACGACGTCATGGGCCGCAGCCCAATTTCAGAGGTTTGGGCCGTAAGCCCAATGTTAGGCCCAAAATCCAGCCCATTACAAATGGGCCCAACTTTATTTCGAATTTTGGGCCCAATTGACACGAGACCGATCCAAATGGGAGCGGAAACCCTACCCTGCCGCTGGCGCACGGCCACCACATCGCCCAAGTGCCCAACCCGCCGGCGG
>KE370863.1:999775-1012887 GCA_000418225.1 Zizania latifolia
AGTTAATTGATTTATATATTAATTTATTGACTAATTAATGAACTAATAAACTCATTTGAACGACCTAAGTACATCACCATTGGTTAAATCTATTTGTTAACTTTATACTAATATAAGAAATATAAGTTTTTACATGGTCTTCAGCCTAGAATATTGACCATTAATTATTTTCATTATATATTATCAACAAATATTTTGAAAATATTTTCAAATATCAATTAACACTAAATCTAAATATTTTTAGCTTAATTATTAATCAAAATTATAAATATTGTTTTTCTATAATGGCATGAGCACAATTGTACTTTGCAATGTCTTCTAGATAGCTGATGGGCTGCATGTCGACTGCCCAGTGAAGTTTAACCCAAGAACATGGCGTCAACATTCCTTGCATGATGATTGATGAACTGGCTAGTATTGTAGTGGCTGAGGAAAGTAGTGTCACAAAGTTTAATCCAGATCTGTAAATCTGTAATCACAGCAAGTTTTCAGAGTCAGTCCCAATCTGGTGGGAAACTGAAAAAACTTCAGTGTTGGCTGTGATGCTTCTTCCTGTGTATACCTCTGGATGCTGTTTTGCTGGAATGTACTTTCCCTGTATCCATCAAAAGTTCAGTCTTGGAAGTCAAGAACAACACGCGCACAGAGAACACTAGAAACACAGTATGTTGGTGCTGCGCAACCGCAGCCTTTTCTAGTACTGTACATCACAGTGTTTATTTCTTTTATTATACCATATATCAAGATAGCAATAGAAATACTTATATAACCAACTAGAGGCATCGTACATGTATGATGGGACCCAACCATTAGCCCACTGCCCACTACTAATACACACACAAATACTTTCGTAATGATCTACATGCGTAACCTCCATAACACTAATGATATGACTATTAAGCTCATTATTTAGCCACTAACTCAACTATCATGTAGCATGACGAGCTAGCCATCCGAGCCATTTCTATCACAAAAATTACACCTATTTGTCTTGGATCTATAGGTCCTAGTAACACATCATTACTCCAAGTATCTCCGGTTCTTCTGCTCAAGAATAACTCCGTACAATCCTACACTAATTGATATAATTTTAGACATACCACCTGTTACACCATACACACACAAATATGCTAAAGTAAAAAACTAAATCTAAATTATTTTCTAACATTCAGAACCTGTCATTCATCAGCCAGAGGCATGGTGTAAACCAGGTGATTCTCAAAGTGCAAAATGCACCTGGCTGTGTTGTTTTCTTTGGTCTTAACCCTCTACCTGAAACTGTACCAGTTGCAACTTGCAACCCCTGTCTTTCAATTTCCATTTTTTTATCTCTATCTTTTAATGAAATGGAAACACCATACGAGCTGCAACTTTCAGGAACAGGCCAAAAGCTGACCTGTCTGAATTTTCCCAGGGAATATTTTTCATACTTTGACCTCTGACTTCCATCGGAATTGAGGCATATGTCAGTTTAGTTCCTTGGCTGCCAAGCCTGCTCTTGCTTTCTGCTGCATCATCAATCATCATCAAGCACTACAAATATCAGACTTCACCTCCTGGATTTTCAGTCACCTGATTCTTGACAAGAGGACAGGAAAGAACGCAGCTTTTCTCTGCAGAAATGGTGTACGAAGCTGCTGTGGCCATTGCTCTGAAAGGCCAGCAGCAGCACAGAGGTCACAAGGGCACTGCAGCAAGAGGCCATCAGCATAAGGTGAGCAAGGAGAAGAAGCAGCAGCTTGGGTGCAGCATCCTCTGGGCTGTCAGGAGGATCTACCCGGCCTCTAGGGCCTCAGGGAAGAAATGAGTGAAAGGTGTCTCTGTGACAGTTGCATCAAGATGTAAATACCAGGTATTTTTAGTTGCTTATTGCATATTACTTTTATGCAAGGATAATGACAAGAACTGAAATTTGTATGGTGTACAGTGTACTATTGTAGTCATGAATGTTCTGAAACATTCAGATGATGATGTATCATATAAAGCACTTAATTTGCAGTTCTGAATGCTGGGTGTTCCACTGAAAATGAACCACCTACTGTGTTGATTGCCAGCAAGGCAGCAACCAGGGACTCCTATGCATGCAATTGTTTGCTGTCTTTTTGCGAAGTAAAATGCAGGGATTATACTAAAAAAGAAGCCAGATGTAGGATGATGATCTTTGATGATTTGATGGTAACAGAACTCCAATTATACTAAACCGTCAAGAACCGATTTTTATGTTCAAAAACAGTATGTGCAGATCTTGCAATTGGAAAATATAGCAACTCCAAATGCATGCAAACATTAAGTAAGGCACCAACTGAAAGCTACATGAGAATAACCTACATTTCTTCATCGTCAAAAGCATCACATAGATAGTGATTCTTGCCACTTTCTTTGCACTTTGGTGAGTTGTATCCTCCTTTCCTGCAAGCTCCAGTCAGCTTAAAGCTTCACCAGCAACTAGAGGCCATGGTTAGTGAGGCACATAATAGTGTTGTTCAATTACATATTCCACCCCCTTCCCCCCCAACCAAAAAAAATAAAAAATAGGCCCCTAGTTAGCTTGATCCAAGCTTGTGAAAGCAGTGTACCTTTGGGCTTGGGGTCCATATATTTTTCAGGCACATAATCTAGCTACCACTCAACCCAACCTATGCCTGCAAAGGAGCAAAGGGGCAAAGGTGAGGCAGAGACGACACCTTGACACTGCCTGCTGCATTATATTTGCTGCTTGCTTGGTCTCTTTGGCCAAATTATTGCCTTGTGAGTGGGACAAATCACAAAAGGCTCATCCTATGTGGCTGTAGAAGGGCACTGTTTCATCTTTCTCTGCAGCTACAGATGAAAAAACTTGCCCTTTTTTTGGCAGAAACCACAGGTTGATACTATCTAGAGCCCAATTGGTTGGTGATTCAAGCTAGGCCATCATTTGATGATCACTAACCAAGTCAATGCCTATCTCACTGATATGTCCATTTCACAGCCTCTGATCCTGACTCTATATATCTTGCTTCTTAATTTATTCTCTGCCCATGATAGTATATATCTTGCCAGGAAATGCAGATATATATATAGTCTTCAGATCTTTGCAAAGTAACCATGTCATCAATAAAAAAATAGGCTGATTTGATTCTGGATGAGAAATAAGTGGTATCAAATAACAATTATTCTTCTGGTACATGTTGTCAAAAGCTTGGCTTTAAGCTTGAGTGTACTACGTGTTGCGCTCTTGGGTAGGATTTGTGATATAAATGATGGTTTTTGTTCCAGTTTAAAAGGGTGTTTTGTTTGAGTGACTTAATACTCAAAAGAACATGTGATGACGTAGAGATGTACAACTATGAACTATCCAACATGTTTCAAATATTCTTCTCATAGAAAAGGCCGGAACTTCAGGGGGACAAAAACATTTAGTTTGTCAATTTGACCTACAATAACAATGCCAGTCAACGAACCGATCGAAATTCATGGATCTTCTACTAGAGCTGAATGTTTGAAGGTTAACAGTTTAAGGCTCCGTTTGGTAAAACTTCATATCCATGATTTTTTGAAGGTAGTCAAATCTAGCTTCGAGAAATCTTATATCTAAAGTTGTTGATAGATTAAGAATATTTAGTTAAGTAATCTATTTTTTATTTTGGACTAAAAATAAAAGTTTAAACCAGTTTATTTTTACCGTACATGTACTTCGGATATTTTAGAGCTGGAGCTATACTAAACATGCTCTTAACTCATGCCTGAATTTGCAAATTTTGCAATACTAATTGGTGATCACCTCTTAATTAGGAAACACAAGTTGCAAATTAAAGAATCAAGGAATCGCCCCATGGTGCAGCCAAATGGCCAAATTCCATTATGCTCATCACATTCACTCGGCAGCTGCACACGAAATCATCACCACAAAAAGCACAGAAAAAATCATCTTTCATCTGAGTGGGTCGGCTTAAGCCGCATCTAGTCATCGATCAACAAAACCCTCACGAAGAAATATCCAGCATTATCTTAAGGCCTAATTGAGCGATTGATATGTTTAATTAACAAGCTCTTGCATTGCCCTCTTTTTGGCGGTAGAATATATTATCAAATTAGGAGGTTCATATAGAGTCTGATATTAAACACTGATTTCTTTTTTTTTGACCTGGGTGCCAGGGCACCTTGTCCTTATTGGGCTCTACCCTAGCTTAGAAGTAATTATTAATTTGGTTATTTTTCTAGCTTCACTGAACACTTTTTGAAATGACGGAAAATATCATTTTGGAGCATTCATGTAGAAATTCAGGAGCTTTTTGGTTCCGAATGCGACGCCAAATTCATCAAGGCACAAAATAAGTAGGCATGATGGAGATCCTTATGCTTGACTATCCAAGTTTCTAGGTTTTATTGACAATTTTGTGGTCTCAAATCAAATTGCACAATCCCCCTCTTCCTTAGAACAAAATTCTGTGTAGAAAGTACATTGCTTCCTTCAAAATATCTATCTTCCAAATATGCTACATGTAATGCCTTCATCAAAGTATGTTGGATGGGACATATATGGTCCAAAATCTAGGGATCTCAAGTTCTATACCCTAGCAAGTTGCAAACACATGTGGTATGCTTGAACATGATGCATATGTGCATGTAACATTGCATGCCAGAGGGGCGGTCTCGGCACACCTCCAAAAAACCAATTAGTATTTACAATCTCTAATCAATCATATGTGTATCTTCTCTAAATCTAACATCTGTATCTTCTAGTATAGAAATCAGTTCATAAAGTCTATTCTGTATATTCCTACTTTTCATTAGCTATGCCTTTCACACACATATATAGTGCAATTGTGATGTGATGAGAATCTTAATTAGTCATGCAGCACCACTCTTTGCTCTAGTGAAATGGAACCCCTCTCACACCTCCTGAGGTGCCACTCTTTTTTCATAAGTTCTTTTGAAACCTAGCTTTCTCTCTCTTGGTCCCATGCAAATTCCTCTCCTCCTCCTCCTCTTCTTTTCAATCTTTTCCTCCAAAGACTCCTTGCTGTTTATGGTCACACTATCAAGGTACTGAACTCCTTTTGGACCAATAAAGTGCTTTAGTTTTAGCACTTGCAGCCAAGAGGCCAGACAATGAAGCATGCTGATGTGGCTGAAGTTGACCAGTTGGATATTGGATTTATTCACTAATTGCATTTTTCATACTGCAATCAGGGTTCATTATTTCGGATCACAAAACAGTTTTGGAGGAGAGACTGAAATTCCAAAATTCTGGAAAATTTCGAATGAAAATTTCAGGGAATTTTTAAACAAATCTCCTCCACCCATTGTATATCGAGAAAATTTCTCTTGTGCCACTTAGTTATGTGGTATTCTCTCTTTTTTCACCCTCGGTAAATGACAACTGTTGGAATTGTAAAAGAAATGCAGCTTTAGATAATGCTGCAATCAGCAACTGGCCCATTGCATTAGGGCACTCGATCATAGTAAACAAAATGGATCATTGCGGCTTAATCAACTAACCACTCTTGATCTTGATGAATTTGTTAATCCTTGTGCATGCTTTACATCGGAGTATCTTCTTTGATTAGGTCTAAAGCTTGTGATATTCTTTGGAACCTCTAGAGCATAGGACAATGCTTCGTTGCCACGCACCAATCTGTAACCCCTCTTGTAGAATAAAAATGCATGATGTTTTCTGTTTTTCAATGTTTACAAAACGCATCTTTGAACATCACATTCTACTATACGTGTGTGCACAGGGGCGGAGACAGTTGCGGAGCGGCTGGAGCGCGCTTGAGTCTCACCCTTAACTCCTTATTGGTATGAGGAGCTGAAGCTTGAGTCTCACCATTAACTCTTTATTGGTATGAACATTACTATGAAATTGTATAAATTTATTTGAAAACTTTGAATAATCAGTTAAGAATAATTGGATCAGTTCTAGGCGTGATATATTTTTGACTCCGCGACTATGTGTGCATGTATATGTATATATATATATTGAAAAAATAGTGATAGAAGAACAAGAATAATGTAAAAACATTACTTAAACATTACTTATTGATGACAAACGTACACTGTCATTTCTGGTGTTCTTCCGTATACAAAGGTTCAGAGCTGTATAGTTGATTAGTCAATGCTTGATGAACAGAGATGAAGTACTTGATACACCGGTCATGAAGTTATTTTACTCCTTTGTTTAATTGAACTAGGGTTTTAGTTAGACACCCGTTTGACACAGTTTCAGATTTAGATTTTTTTTAATCTGATCAAACCTAGTTTTAAGAAATTCTGATATAAAATTATGGATAGATTAATCATATTTAATCGAGCAATCTGATTTTATTTTAACATAAAAATAAAAGTTTTGTGGTTATACCAAACATAGCTTTATTACCTTAAGCTGAAGATGCATAATTTAGTTTGCATGGGTTACTTAACTAGATTGCCTTATCTAATTAAGAAAAGCAAGTTAAGCAACTAGCCTAGTAGCTCTGTTGCTAATGATGATTTGCTATGCCACCGAAAGAACAAACATGGATGGAGAACACACCATGCAGCATCGATCATGAATCGATGGTTGACAAAAAAAGAGAGGATGTAATTCTGTAAAGAGTCCTCTTGTGAACTAAGGTGTTGAATCTAGTTAATCCTTCGGTGATCTTTGATTAATATCTGATATTTGCATCATCATAATCCTTCAATTCAGTCAATATATCAGTCAATGAAGAATTAGCTTCAAATTAAAAGTATGGCCAAGTTTAGGAGTGATCCAATCACCTCCTTAGTTAGCCGATCAGCTGCACTAATTAAAACCCTAAGATTCTGGATTAAGATGGCTTGCATGCTGCAAACCCTAATCCGACTTGTGACTACGAGGTTCCTTTGATTAAGCAATCGATTCCTTAATCAAGCAAGCTTCTCTAACCTGTACTTTAAAACTTTGATGACTAGGTTAAGAGTAAGAGTATACTATCTTTTTTCTTAGTATGTCATGCATACACGCCTTTCTGCCTAACCAGTGTGTGCATAGAACTACTTAACCTCAAGCTTCACTTTACCTACCTCGGTTTTCGAAGAAGTGCTGAGCTAACGAAAAATAAAGCGAGTACACATGATAGGCTTTATTAACTGATTTTATGCTAGAATGTGTACATATTAGACTTAGAGAATACATATATAATCAATAAAAGATATTGAACACTGATTTGACCCTCTCACATAACGTGGATCCGCCCCTGTTTTGCAGTGTGCATCATGTGTACATAGGTTCATCAGGTGCCAGGAGTAAAATCAAGGATTCTTTAGTTACATGCATGGCACTTGAAAATCCTTCTAGTTTTTTTTCTTGCTTTCACACCTCAAAGCTAGCATCTTTCTGGTACATTTGAGTCCTGCATCTCCTTTTCTACCCCCTCAGCAGTCAGGTGATCATGCATTATATTTACTGGTAACTTTGGACATATGCACCTGATTAATTTACTAAAAGGAATTATTAGTGCACCCTAAGCTAGCATGAGGCCCTAGTGATAACATTTGTTAGCAAAAGCATCTCTGCAACTTGCCCTTCCTTTCTGAAGAGAAAGCTGGTGGCTCCTTATATAACCTGGTATATGGCTTCATGTGGGCAGCTGGTGTGTGTGTCCTTTGGATCTCAGCCAGAGCACATACATATATGGGGAGCTCTTGAGCCATTTCTTCTTCATTGCATATATACCTGGTAGATTTGATTATTATCTGGTCATCCTCAGAGAAGGTACACTTGATACTTGTCTGATTTGTTCAGTTTACACTTAGTTCTCAACTTGTTTGGTTTATTCAGTTTACACTTACTTCTCAACTTGTTTGATTTATTCAGTTTACACTTACTTCTCAACTTGTTTGATTTATTCAGTTTACACATGGTAGATTCATTCTGTAGAATTATTCATCTTCATGCCAAACATGAAGTAACAAGTTTGCCTTGTAGTAAATCCTCCTCATCTTCCTGAAAGAAAACTACAAAGTGACATAGTAAACACCATCAGGATCTGGAGATTTTTTTTCAGAGTAGAAACAGTTCTCTGAAGATAAAAGGAACAGAAGGACTTCTCATCTCTGTTTCTGTGCAAGTATTGCTGTTCTTCACAACTATCAACAACCAAATGCAACTTTCTCATCACTACATTATTAAGATGTTTCTATACATGTATTATTAAGATGGGGTTTGTTTGGGTCACTGGTTGTAGTACTCTTTGGCAAACATTTTGTACTAAATCTTACCCTTTTGGGATTGTTTGAGTCTTCTTAGACTCATTTCCTTCTTAATATAATGATGTGTAGCTCTCTTGTGTGTTCGAGAAAAAATGTAACTTCCTCGTCGATAAATAATCAAGAACTTTTTCATCCTAGAATGCAATTCTCATCTACACAGTTAGTAATTATGTTCCTGAGAGGTTGAGAGTAATCAAACATGTAAATATCTTTTAAGGATCATATCTTCTTATAAGGCGATATATATACAAATATGAGAGCATATCTTTTTTCATATTCATGCATCACAAAATATCCTTAGTCGATTGGTCACAGCTGATGTACTTCTTACTCTTATGTCATTCAGAAACAAGGGGGGAAAGTAGATCATCTCCTCTTTTAAAAGAAGAAACCTAATTTCTGCTGAATTTAAAATCGTTTAAGACTCTATACTTTCATAAAACACTACTCAATAAACCCTAAACCAAAGACATGTTATGCTTGGGGATCTATGCAGTTTTCTTTTAGGTGAGGGCATGCACACCATATGTATCTTAAAAAGTTTAATTGATTTATCAATACTTTCTTATGTATGTATGTAACCCGTGTTTTCCCTCTTCTTAATAATACTTGACCGGCAATCTTTTGCCAGTCCAGTGATTTATCAATCTTTCTCTCTCTGACTTGAAAAAATGTAATAGATATACGGTGACCAACTGGAGCATGATATGGAGCTTTACCCGGGATACATTGATGACCATTTCAACATTCACAAACTTAGGTAAGCATTTATTAACTGGCTGGTGTTTGTGTTCCATCTGAATTTCAATCATTTGATGCCATAATGTATACTAAATTGTGAGTAATTTTACGGTGTATTTTACTAGCACTAGAACAAATTATAACTCTTGATCTCCTATGCAAGGGTTAAAAGTAATCTATATTGTTGCGTTGATTAGTGATAGCAGAATTTAAAAATAATAAAATCGTCTAAAAATAAGTGATACGTAGATGACAATAGGCTGACAAAAGAGACATGTAAATTCCTTAATAAGGATTTGAAATCGATTTTAATGATAATATACCAGTAGAATGCGCTGTAACAATGGTCTAAATTGTAGAGTTAGTGATAAAAGTTCTTAGTAGAGCAAGTGGACTATTTGCACAACAACAAAGTGTGAGCTTAGGTCCACAACAGTGTTGGGGCTGTGCTCTTCTTTTGGAATCTAAACTTTAGGTTAAATGATGAAGATGCCCTTGAGAATAACATGTACGGCTGAAAACTCATGGCAGAGGCCAGGATGCGTATCCCTTGGCATCATAATTTCACCAATAATCCTTAGGCCTAGATGGTGAGCATTGGGTTTCAATTCTAACTTATTCTAACTTGTATATAATCAAAAGGTTTTGTTGTTGTTGTTGTTAGTTGATGCATTCAAACATGTTTACTTTAAGAGCAAGGTTAAATAAGACAGCATGATATATGGTACCACGATATATGGTTTTAAGAATGTGATAATCAATATTGGTTATTTGGTTGGATTGATAAACTTGTTTTTCAAGTGATATAGGTTGCGTGGGATAAGTCCAAATTTAGTAAAGTCCCCTTATCACAGCGCGAGGTGCACTGTTTATTATTCAGCGCGAGAGGGTCGTAAAACTTTTACGACCCATCATAAAAAGCGATCACAAAATTTTTACGCCGGTAGTAATCATTACGAGCAATGATTACTGTCGACGTAAAAAATTTACGCGCACTTTTATGATGGGCCGTAAAATTTTTATGGCCCTCTCGTGCTGAATAATGAACAGCGCGCCTCGCGCTGTATAGAATATATATAATCATCTAAGATGTTGTTATATTGATTTAATAGCAATGGACAGACAGTGTAATCGGATATCGGACAAACAACTTAGGAGAAAAATATTTAAAAATCACTAACAAAAAATTAAACCCACACTCAACTAACTAGAGCAAGCCACATCGTCAAGAGCAAATGATGGATGGCTCTGTTCCATCAATTCAACCAGATCTAACCATCCAACATATTTTATCCCTCACTCATCCTTAAACCAAACACAAATCTCATTGAGCATGTATCCATCGAACCAAACACCCTAGTAGTGAATAAAACCCTAATTTGACCGGAACAGTGCAAAGGATATCCTGATTCCTTGGTGGCTTGGCATGGCCCTCACCCAAACAGTCAAATTCCATGTGTTGCTGCTGGCTGCTGGCTGCTGCTGATGCACTGTGTCTATGTATCATCGCCAATCAAAGTTGGTCCCAATCAAAAGAATTTTCCTCTATTTATCATGTGTGCTCAATGGCAACTATGTTTTCATCAGAAAGCTTCAGATTTCTCTAGATAAACATAAACCATAAACCAGATATATCCAAACAACCAAACACTACCTTAACATACTATAAAAGATATGATAGGAGTGGATCCTCACAATTTTAAATAGGCACAAGACTCCTTTTTACCATAATAATATGGCATACCTATTATCAATGGATAAAAATAGTTGATAGGTTTTAAAATAGTACTTCGTCAGTTTTATATTATAATTTTTGATCAAGTTTAAATAAAATAAAATTAACATCTAAAATATCAAATACATACACTATTAACATGGTAAATTTAATGAAACTATTTTAATTTTACAATTGTTGTTATATTTTTCTATAAAATTAGTTAAAATTTAAGAAATTTAACTTAGAAAAAAAATCAAAAGTCAAAAATTATAATGAGTAATAGATAAAATTTATAATATGTAACAGATAACATTTATAATGTGTAACACACTGGTAGTTGGTAACAACTAACAACTAATAGATTTGGATAAAACAACTAATTAAAGCTAACCATAATCCTACAAACAGTCAGAGCATTCACACCTGAGAGTATATATTAAAACAAACCCTCAAATTAACCTCATAATAAAATCTAGAAGTTTCATTTCACATTAATTAGCACAACGACATTAGTTGAGCTATATAATTTCATTTAAACTAAAAGTTAAAATTTAAACTATTTTATTTTATTTTATTATACAGAGTGATCATAAGATTTATAACGAGCTGTTACAACTATAACCTAAATTCGACCGATTGGTGGCCAACGTGATCTGCATGCAGCCACCGCCATCTCAAAAGTCAAAAGTCAAAACCCGGCCGACCGGCCCCACCTGTTGGTGGGACCCACGCGCCAGCGAGGCACGCGGGGGTCCTCTATCCTTACGCCCACGGCCCACCTGATGCCATTGCCACGTAATAACGGCGACGGAGAGAAGCTCAAAGCGAGACAAGGCGACACCTTTCTGTGCCCAAATCTGTCGTCCTGGGAGAGACGAGACGAGACGAAGAGAGAGAGAGAGAGAGAGAGAGGCGTAGCCATTAGCGGAGAGCTCGTGTGGATTCCGAGCTCCACTCGAGCGTCCATCTGAATTGTCGTGGAGGCTGTGATTTTCTTGGCGAACTCATCGTCGTGCTTTCTCTCCTCTTCTCCACGAGTGACCGTGCTGCTCCGCTGGTTATGGATTGGTGGCGTTAACTAACTGCTGTGCTGGTTCTTGGCTGTGGTGGTGCCGTGGTGGCGGCGACGGCGAGCAGCGAGCCGCGGTACATGACCTCGGCGCCGGCCGCGCAGTACGGGGGGCCGACGACGGCGGCGATGGGTGTCTACGGGCGGCGGCACCAGTCGCACCTCGCCGCCGGCGTGTGGGGGGAGACCTTCATCAGGCAGGACAGCGGCAGCAGCAACGGCGCCGCCACGCAGGCCGCGGTCTTGCCGGCGGCGATGGTCGTGGCGCCGCCGGTGCTGGCAGAGCCCATGTTTGAGAGCCATGTAAGCAAGCAAGCTCAGCTCCTCCGCCATCATCTTGTCCTGCTTCCTCGCAGCTCCATGTCCTTTCATTGATTTCTCAATTTGCTCGTCACATTAATCGCTCTCTCCCTTCGTTTTCATCAGCTAGCTCTGCGGCATGTAGAAGGCGGCGATTCTCCTCTCCAAGAAGCTCCGACGCAGTCGTCAGACAGCTTCGATCAGGAGGCCTCCAAGCCAAGAGACAAGGCGAGGAATTTCTTTCAAACTAAACTAATCGACCTAAATTATCACTCAGTTTGTTAATTTCTTACACAAATTCTAATCGATTCTTTGCGTTCTGCTCAATCAGATCCAGAGGAGGCTCGCGCAGAACAGAGCAGCTGCTCGGAAGAGCCGGCTACGAAAGAAGGTAGTTGACAACTGATGATCATGGCAAGCGTTTCCTCTCTCCATGATCAGATGAAATCCATCTCACTCTAGCTGATTAATTTGGTGTGTTTGATTCTGTCAGGCCTACATCCAGAATCTGGAGACGAGCAGGATGAAGCTGGCGCAGCTGGAGCAGGAGATGAACCGAGCCAGGCAGCAGGTGATAGAGCAGGATTTTTCATGGCTTGTTCTTGCAACGATATAGATTAGCTCGTTGTTGCTAACTGTAGCTAGCTGCCATTGCTGATGATGACTGAGCTGCTGCAGGGCGTGTACATCAGCAGCAGCAACTCCACTGGGCTATCAGCTGCCATTGATTCAGGTCAGGTTCTCTCCTAGCTAGGATCTGTGCGTCGTTGAGCTTGTCGGGGATTCTAATGGAGATTGTGTGGGGTTTTTTTGGGCAGGTGTTGCGACGTTTGAGATGAAGTACGCGAGCTGGGTGGAGGAGCAGAGCAAGCAGACGGCGGAGCTGAGGGCGGCGCTGCAGGCGAACGCGTCGGAGCTGCAGCTGCGGATCCTCGTGGAGGCCGGGCTGGCGCACTACGACAAGCTGTTCCGGGCAAAGTCCGCCGCCGCCAAGGCCGACGTCTTCTTCGTCATGTCCGGCATGTGGAGGACCGCCGTGGAGCGCTTCTTCCTCTGGATCGCCGGCTTCCG
>KE370863.1:1035722-1047459 GCA_000418225.1 Zizania latifolia
GTGTTGAGAAATCGCAAGCTATATTACTAAGATTTTTAAATAGACTTGTTAGGTTGAGGACATACGAGACTCACGGGTTAAATAATAGACTTGTTTCTTCGATACATGACTTGGTCCTGACACACCTATAGATCAAAACTTGTCCCAACCTTAGCTTCGTAGAGGAGGATCCCTGGCGGGTCCGTCGGGTTGGTGGCCACCCTAAACATTTGACAACAAGCAACTACGGCGGCACTCAACTTGCTCTGGAATCTGACAAATGGCACAACCTTAGTTCTTTAAAGGATCTCCGGCTGCTTGCCTGAAGCCCTAAACTAATCACACACACTTTCACCATTCAAACCTCCAAAAGAACAGCATCTCCCATGAATTAGTTTCCTAACACACACAGCCTGCAGCCGAAACAGCAAGCTTTAATTCAGCCTCAAGCTTCCGATTACGCTAATTAATCCGTGTCGTAGTACTCCGCCCAAGTTGTGATCACATATATTCTCGTATTATTGCGCGACGTGATGTTGCGAATAATCCACAGCGCTTTGAAGCCAGGGAGAAGAAAGGGGATAAGAGAGGCATCTCACACAAGGCCTCCTTTGCACTTTGTCCTGCCTTTTTCTTCTTTTTTGAATGCACAAAGATACCATATTCCATCAGAGATATTTTCAGGTCAAGTCACAATTTTTTTCACAATTTTCTGCATTTGCAGATGATGCCCATCTTTAGCAATGAGCTCACAATTTGTTTTGCCAAATCCTTGTGAGATGTGTGAAGCCCCCCTTTTTTTGGGTTTTTTTTGGTAGAATGATCTCAGTGCATCAATGCCACTAATGTGATGCCTTGCCATTGGCCTAGGAACCTCAAAATCTCTGTAGATACCATCTTCTTGAAGTGACATGGCTAGTGGTGGTCATCCAAGCTCTGGACTATGCCATGATATCCTTTGGAATATTTTTTGGTTTCCTCTGTCTTTGATCTTTTTGGAGCTCTGGTCTCATGTTCCTGAACATCATATTCGAGCAGGGGCCGAGTTTGAGACATACTGAATTACTTGACTTTACATGCATCTTCAAAATTTTCACAAAGTTTAATGCAATTTAAATGGGATTCAAGACTCAGTTATAAGGCTCAAGCCCTGATTGTTCTAGGCTTGGTTAGCCCTTATGTTCGAACTCATTGTTACGGACAACTAGTCTCTCTCATAGACTCTATGTTTATGATCTTCATTTTATCTCGAGGTGTGCATGCAACACCTTGCATACACAGTTACATACCTCAATTAATTCTCAACTCTAATAACATCAAATAATATAACTCTTAACAGCTAAACTATTAGTTAGTCTACTTGACAAGCCACATCATGGTTACGCATATCTGTTTGTGTGTAAAGACCATTTCTTTTCTATTGTTTAAAAACGTATAAGAATGTCGGGACACAAATATTATAATGTCCTTGATTATGTTTTGCTTTGTATTGGCATCGATGCCGTTGTCGTCTCCAAACTCGCATCTCCTCCTTTCCTACTTTAAAAGGAGTGCACCCTCCATGCTCAACTTCCATGACCTTCATCTCTTTCTCTCTCTAGCTAGCTAGTGTTGCTGCTGCTGCTGCTGCACATGAAGAGTAGGAAGAGATTTGGGCAGCAGAGCCACCTGCTGAGCCCGGTGGGAAGCCCGCCGTCGGACAACGAGTCGGGCGCCGCGGCGGCGGGCGGGTGCCGGAGCAGCGCGGGGTACGGCGGTGGCGACTCGCCGGTCAAGGAGCAGGACAGGTTCTTGCCGATCGCAAACGTGAGCCGCATCATGAAGAGGTCGCTGCCGGCGAACGCCAAGGTGTCCAAGGAGGCGAAGGAGACGGTGCAGGAGTGCGTGTCGGAGTTCATCAGCTTCGTCACCGGCGAGGCCTCCGACAAGTGCCAGCGCGAGAAGCGGAAGACCATCAACGGCGACGACCTCCTCTGGGCCATGACCACGCTCGGCTTCGACGCCTACGTCGGCCCGCTCAGGTCATACCTCAACCGCTACCGCGAGGCCGAGGGCGAGAAGGCCGCCGTGCTCGGCGGCGCGCGCCACGGCGAAGGCGGCGGCGGCGCCGACGTCGACGCGCATTCCCCGCCCGGCGCCGGCCTCGCGCCGCAGCAGCAACAGCATCAGGATGACGGCAGCTGCGACGTCGGTCTCATGATGGGCGCCGGCGTGGGGTTCAGCGCCGGGACCGGCATGACGTTCTACGCGCCGGCGGCGGCTGGCAACAAGGCGTACTGCGGCGACGGGTCGAGGTTGGTCGAGTTCGAGGGCATCGGCGGCGAGGAGGAGAACGGCAGCGGGGAGAGGGGGTTCACTGGCCATCTCCATGGCGTGCAATGGTGAAGAGAGGAATATTTAGCTAGGCATAGAGATATCATATACGTATGATGCTACTGCTGCACGTTGCTGTTTAATTTGAGTGATAAGTAATTCCTGTTCTTAATTAGACAAGTCTGATTTTCTGGTAATATAGTTGTGTGTGTTTATGTTTGGGGTTAGGGTACATGCCAAACACAGACCTGACATGACACCAAATTGTATCCATCGGACGGTCGACATCATCCTATTGTCGATCTACAAAGAAGTACTCGTACAGTATTAGATCCGTTCTTCACTATCTAAAAAGAATTGGACTTATGGTGTGTATGCTACTAGGGTTTCGCCTAATTGTCAATAAGCCATTGGATTTTTTGTTAATTGATTGTTAGATTCATTACCGGATTTTCATAGTTTGCCCTGTCCAAAAAACACTAGGAAAACACGTTTGAGACACTTGGCAAACTGAGACACTTAGGCGTTTCCGACGTTTCCGGTAACAATTGCCACTGGTTTGAGTAGTATGAACCCAAAAGTGCCACTATACCGTTAGGGGCAATTAAGGCAAGCCGTTTGACCAAGCAAATGAACAGATTGCCCTTGGAGGGAATTTGCACATTAGACACCAGAATGCCTTGGTTTGACTGGGATTTTCATTTGAATTGTAGTTTTGTTTTTATAAAATATCCTCAAACACTTCAATCTTTAATTTATTTTCAAAACTCTTTTTTCTAGCAAAAAAAGTAGCTCGATCTCTTTTGAATCCAGTGGCATATATATCGGCAACTCCCCATTTTCGATGGCAAATCGACAATTGGAGCACGCGGTAATGACATATTAGCAATTATTTCAAAATAAGTTGAGAACTCCGAATTTGTTTTGACACGACTAAATCACATGACAACGAGTCAAAAAAAACATATTGTAAGAATCTGTAGCTAATTTTGGATTCTAAAATTTGATTTTAAGAACAATGTATGCAGATTCATTTACTGATCTTATTAGCAATCATAACAAAGTGATTGTAGCAACATTGGTGACGAACGAACCACTAAAATTGAAAAAATACGGTTTCTTAAAAAACCAAGGGAATCACATCATGCAGAAAGCTAAACACATTCGAGATGAGAAAATGTGCAATTCTATTACAGATGCACGCAAAAAAAAAAAAACAATTCTGCAGAACTGACACAGTCGCCTTGTAAACTTCACAGAAAAAAAGGAGCTGTTCTGAATCTGTTTTTGGATGAAATGTTTGATGAGTTGGTTTCAAATTGAAGAAAATTGTCTATGAAATTGGTTGCTAGATTGCTGGGAGGTTGACTATGATCCAATCTGGTGATCAGGTCTGCTTAATTTGGCCCATTGGATAGAAACACAATTGGTAAGCAACAGTGCAACACTCCCATGGTTTTGGCCTTGGGTGCATTTAAGTGAAAAATTCTGACCGTGCGATTCACTCCAAGATTCGTGCACCACCTCCCCGTTACACCGAACGGATCACTGGAGTGAGCTCCGGAAGGGGAGAAAATTGATTGTTTGCCATCTCTATTCGATTTTTTGCCACTCCCAACATTGACATTGATTTTTCGCTACTCACAATATTGGCATCTTGATTTTTTACCGTTATATCATTTTAATCAGTTTTATTTCCTTTTTCTCTATTAATACATAGGAAAATGACTATCTTACCCGTTCTCCATTGCAGCAGTCCTAAGCTGCCTTTGCTTGTTGCCTCGCGCATGCATGCCTGTGCCTCCGTGAGCGCGCGCATGATGCGTTTGGCTGCTGTGTTTCACTACTTCATGAGGATTACTGCAGTGATTCTTATAAAATAATTTAGTTTTTTTTCGCTAAAAAATATGTACAACACTCATTTAACAAACATGTTGTAATAACAAACATATTGGACCATACTTCAGCAAAATAAAAGGCTTTTTAATAACGAAATGTCATTCAACTGAAAAGGCTTTTTAATAACGAATATGTCATTCCTATCAGAAATCTGATCTCCCAAGTGGTCTAAAAAATAAAAAACAGCAAAACTATCTTGCTGGAAAAAAACATATAGAAACTTGAGCAAGATAACATCCCAGATTAGATCATGCGTGTTCACAGCCGCATACTAAGTAGTAACTAAGCATACTTCATGAGTAACTAAGCACGACCTAAAAGATAAATCAATTCCTCTCTAGTTCCTCTTCCTTTTGGAGTCATTTTCTTTGTTGGCTGAGTGGCCTGAGCCTCATTATTGGCTGGAAATGAATTGGTCATGCTGGACTGTGTTGAACTGTCATCTCCAAGCAACATAGCAAGGTGCCTACGTAGTTGAAAAAAATATGTAATAATTAATTTCAGGGTCACGTGTAAATTGTTTATTTTGAAGCTTACCTTCTTATCACCATGCCTGGGCTATCCTGTAGTATTGCCTCCGTAATTGTTCTTTGAGGTGTGCTATGTTCAGTTGGGCAAACTTTGGTGCTGTTTTTTCTAGGCTTCCTCTTCCTACAAAACATAACAAAATATTAAGTTTTGCAATAAGCATGCAATGTAAATAATTTCTGTAGAAATAATTACCTTTTTTTCCATTCATAGGGCATTTGCAGCTAGCTTGTCTGTGATATGTTTCACCACATCGTAAACATGTGAATTGACCTCTGATCATATTTTTTCTTTTCATTGCCACTAGGCTCTTGCTACCGCCTTCAAGGCAGCCTTTGATTCTTAACTTCCTTTGCCTTCCTGCAGTTCTTTTACCAAGTGGTGCCTCTACTTTATAGCATAAATCAACCTTAGGCCATTGCGACCTATCTGTCATTGGATCTATAAGTCTTTCATATGCAGCCTTAAATTTATCAAGAGAGTAATATTCGTGTACAAATTCGTCCAATTAAATATTTCTTTGTGTTGTTAGAAAGGCCAAAGCATGTTCACAAGGCTTACCGGACATGTACACTCGTGCGATCTTAGCTTAACAACATGCCTAGCATGATTGATGCTGTTGTCCCACACCTCAGCATTATCATTGCCAGCTTTCACAACCTTAAGATGCCCTAAGCCTCTAGTGTTTGCCCTCAACTGAACCATGATATCCTGCCATTTAGCCTTTCCCCCATTCTTCTCCCATAGAACCATAACAATCTCTCTTATCTTGTCAGCTAAATCATCAACAGCAGGGAGGTCCTTGATGTCCCTAATCCAATTGTTGAACACCTCTGCTACATTATTGGTGATGTAGTCATATTTGATATCTGTGTTAAATACACACCTCATCCATTTAAGTGAGTGCTGCTTCATCAAATAGTCCCACACATCAGGAGCTTGGCTAAGGATTGTGCTCATATGTTTCTCAAACACTTCAGACCTATATGCCCTAGCTGCAGGATACATGTGTCCAAAAGTATTGCCATGGTATTTCTTGATAAAGTTTTGCATGAAATGCCGAAAGCATTCTCTCTGTTCAGCATATGGGAACACCAGTTTCACTGCATTCTCTAACCCTTTACAAGCATCTGTACAAATTGCAAGAATAGGAAGATCTCCGATTGACTTATGAAGCTGATTCATAAACCAAACCCAGTTGTCTTCAGTTTCAGTTTCAGAATCCATAAATCCAAAAGCAACCGGATACATCCAGTTATGACCATCTATAGCAGTAGCTACAGCTAAATGTCCATTCCACCTTCCATTTAGTGCAGTTGAATTTATGCTAAGATATGGCATACATCCAACTCTAAATCCCTCGATGCATGGGCTAAGAGCACAAAAAAATCTATGAAAGAAAACTTTGCCATCTACTTCTTTGGTACCAATCTCCACAACACTATCAGGTGACCTTTTTAATACCTCAGCCTTCCAACTATATAACATTTGGAAACTATCTTCCCAACTTTCATATACCTCCAGAAGAGCTCTCTCCCTTCTCTTCCAGACTGTGTCATACGCAATTGTGACTTTGTAATCGTCCTATAACTTGATATGTAACTCTTTAGCACCCATGTTGGGAGTCCTCTTAAGGATAGAGACAACTTTGTCAGCAACCCAAGACTAGGATGGTGTTATAGCCTTTCTCCTACTGCTTGATGTACAATTGTGCTCATCATTTAAAACTGTGCCTATAGTGTCATATGAAAAACAAGTTAGCACCACATAAATATGACAAACTATAAATGCTAGCTAGCAATAAGTTAGTACCATTATAGTACCCAAGCCGCGTGGTGGCCATCTCCGTCCGCGCCAGTAGGGCCCACTCGGCCGCGACGAACCTGACGCCGCCGGACATATTAGGGCCTATTTGGGACTACTCCACTTCACCAAAATCTGCTCCACTCTACGAAATCCACTTAGAATCAGATCTAGAGTAGAGTTGCTGCTCCATTGTAGAGTACCAACACCTGTTTAGCTTGCAGAGCAGATCCAGATTCAGAAATGGTGGAATTTAGTATGAATGTACTATTTTGCCCCTAAATTATTGATGGAAATATGCACAAGAGAATTCTAGGGAAACCGGAAGTTCTGGCTTGAGGCCGGAAGTTCCGGGTTCTGGAGCAACCGGGAGTTTCGGTGTGACCGAAAGTTCTGGACCAGCCCCAGTTTCAGTTTCTAGAGGAACCGGAAGTTCCGGTTGGACCGGAAGTTCCGGGCCTGCCTGGAAGGTGAATTCTGGACGAACCGGAAGTTCCGGGTAGAATCGAAACTTCCGGGTAGAAATAAATTCGTACAGAAGGTTATTTTCGGAAGTTCCGGGCCTGGACCAGAACTTCTAGGCCAGACGAACAGATTAGATCTGTTGGGCTTTAATACTGATTAAAAGCCCATGAGAGGGTACTATATAAGGAGAGGAGGGGCTAGGACGAAAGTGCCGCTGTTAGTTGTTGCTTCGACCTAACCCTAGCCGCCACCTCTCCTGGCTACACCGGTTGTGGCCGTCTCTCCTCTAACTTCCCGTGTGGTACTAGCATATCGGTGTGAAGTGATTTCATCAATGTACGTGTAGATACCGTAGAGGCGTCGCTGCTACTACGGTGCTGATCTTCTCTTGGAGGTCGCCGGACTACGTCGTCTTCATCGCTGACGAACGGACAGAACTGAGCCGAGCCGATCGAGAACACGCTTCATCAACTCTACTCCCGCTGCCTTAGCGCATTTCGTGGCTAGAGGTAATGATCTATGATCCCATTACACGTATGGTTCCTAGGCGAACGGGGTAAAATTTTTAAATTTAATGCTAGCGTAGCCTCCTCAAAACCCAACAGTGGTATCAAAGCCTACGTGCGTAGTGTTTGATCTAGATCATGCACATATAGGTGATATGTGATGAAAATAGATTAGATCTATTGTTTTTGTGTCGGATTTTTGGAAGTTCCGGGTGTGACCCAGAAGTTCCAGACAAAAAAATTATGTACAGAAGGTTATTTTCGAAAGTTTCGGATGTGACTCGGAAGTTCCGGACCAAAATAAATTTGATACAGAAGGGTGATTTCGGAAGTTCCGACCTTGAGTCAGAAGTTCCAGACCCTTCGACCGGAAGTTCTGGGCCTTTGAGCCAGAAGTTCCGAGTCTGTTTCAGTCGCGCATAGATTCAACGCTTAACTCATTTTTGCAGAGAATGTTGTGATTGGTATGGCCTTGCAGAATATATGATACTCGCTTGTAATAACATGGCCTACGTGTCATGGTTAATTACAGCCTAAGGATGTTCTATTGTTGTACGACCTATGGGTCGACATGTGATGCTTCTCCTCATGTAATTATGATGGAAATGTGCCCAAGAGAATTCTGGGGGAACCAAAAGTTCTGGGTTCTGGAGCATCTGGAAGTTTCGGTCAGACCGGAAGTTCTGGTCAGACCGGAAGTTCTAGGTCAACCCTAGTTTCGGTTTCTGGAGGATCCAGAAGTTCTGGTTGGACCGAAAGTTCCGGACCTATCTGGATGAACCAGAAGTTTCGGGTGAGACCCAGAAGTTCTGGGTCCAAATAAATTCAATACAGAATATTATTTTCGGAAGTTCCAGGTCAGGCGAACATATTAGATCTGTTGGGCTTTAATACAGATTAAAGGCCCGTGATGGGACAATATATAAAGAGAGGAGGGGTGAGCACGAAAGGCTGCTGCTGCTGTTGCTCCTGGTTGAGAACCCTAGCCGCCACCTCTCCTCTCTCCTCGATTGCAAGGGTTATGATCGAACTCCCGGATCTCGAGAGTGGTGCTAGCACGCCGGCGCGAGGTGATCCTGTCTCCAGACGTGTGGATACCGTGGAGGCACTACTCCAATAGCGGTGCTCGTCTTCTTCGAGTGGAGATCGCCGAATCGCGCAATCTCCATCACCGGATCACCGACGAACGGATGGAGTTGAGCAAAATCGAGCAAGGACGCGCTTCCCTAATATCTTCTTCCACTGCAGTAGCGCGTCTTGCGTTAGAAGGTAACGATCCATGATTCTATTACACGCATGGTTCCTGGGCTAACGGGGTAAATTTTTGAAATTAAGCTCTAGCGTAGCCTCCCCATAACCCAACAGTGGTATCAGAGCCTATGTACATAGTATTCGATCTGGATCGATCACATATAGGTGATATGTGGTGGAAATAGATTGGATCTATAGTTTTTCGTCAGATTTTCAAAAGTTCCGGGTGTGACCCAGAAGTTCCGGGCCGAAATAAACTTCGATACAGAATGTTATTTTTGGAAGTTCCGGTTGGACCGGAAGTTCTAGACAGAAATAAATTCCGTACAGAAGGTTATTTTCGGAAGTTCCGGGTGTGACTCGGAACTTCCGGGCCAATTTAAATCCGAGTCAGAAGGTTGATTTAGGAAGTTCCGGCCCTGAGTCGAAAGTTTCGGACCCTTCAACCGGAAGTTCTGGTTCTCTAAGCTAGAAGTTCCGAGTCTGTTTTCAGTCACGTTAGTCTCTGCCTTACTTGTTTTTGCAGAGAATATTGTGACTGGTATGGCCTTGCAAATGTATAGGATACAAGCATGTAATTTTCATGGTCTGCGTGTCATGGTTAATTGCAGCCCAAGATGTTCAAATGTTATACTACCTGTGCGTCGATATGTGATGCTTCTGCTCATGTAATTAGTATAGTGCTATTAGATGTAATAGACTGATACAAGTTCATGGAGGCCTAAAGCGTGATGACCCGACGGACAGGAACCATGGAGATGGAGATCACCATGCGAGAGGGTAATACTATGTCACAGTTAATATGATTGCCTATGATGTTTACTTATGTTCCTGTCATACTATTCTTGCATGTTTCATGTGCGGTAGACATCGTTACTATGTTAGAATAGTTTCACTCAGAAAATTAAGTATTGATGCTCTTTTCAATAGCTGCACCTACCAAGGTTCTCGATCATCGATAGTGGGTCTACCAAAGCAGGGTGCCATCTTTTATCTTGACCAATTAGGGTGGATATCGGACAACCACATGCATAGTATTAGTTTGCTTAACAAAGCTATCAAAATGGTTTTGGGCTTTGGTGCATAGAGTTGGGAGTTGGGCATTGGATACTACCCCAACGAACAAGAGTCACATAGAGATGTGATTAGCAAAGTGTTGCTTACCTATGTCACTAATCTTCTAGCAGCGATGCCAAAGCTCACTAGGAGTTAGATGAATATAGATCTTGTCCCATAATGTGTCGTTAGAGGGAAAGCAATCATTTTATATATTATGGCACATCTTTTATTTGATAGAAGATTAACATAGCATAGTGCTGAACCTTGCATTGTTGTTGTAGATCATGGCACCAACTGCTAAGAAAACTTCAGTTTTTAATCTGCGATATATCCTTGAGAGGGAGAAATTGTCTGGAACAAATTTTATTGACTGGTATAGAAACTTGAGAATTGTTCTCGAACAAGAGAAAAATGAATATGTTATAGAGGTCCCCTATCCTGATAAATCAGCTAATAATGCATCGGCAGCTGATCAGTGGGCTTATAAGAAGCACGCCAACGATTCACTCGATGCTAGCTGTCTCATGCTTGCCAGTATGTCCTCTGAGCTTCAGAAGCAAGATGAGAACGGGAACGCTCATAATATGATTGTGGGACTTCGAGGCATGTTTGAGAACCAAGCTCGGGCCAAGAGGTACGGTACCTCAAAGTCCTTGTTTGTGTATAGAACTGGTCATTGGCAAAGGAACTGCAAATTGTACTTGACAGAACTTAAGAAGAAGGGAAGTGAGACTTCCGCTTCCACTTTAAGTATAAATGTTATTGAAATTAATCTTGTTACTCGTCCAAGTGATTCGTGGGTATTTGATACCGGATCAATAATTCATACTTACAAATCATTGCAAGGACTGAATAGGACAAGGAAGTATGCAAGAGGCGAATTAGATGTTCGCGTCGGCAATGGTGCAAAAGTTGCTGCGTTGGCTGCTGTCGTTTATTCTTTGTCGCTATCCTCAGGATTAGTTTTGGAATTGAATAATTGTTATTACATTCCAGCCTTGGGCAGAAACATTATCTCTTTTCATGTTTGGAGGAAGATAGTTTTGAATTCGTAATAAAGAACAAGTGTTGTTTGATATTTTCGGATGATATGCTCTATGGTGTTTGTTCATTGTTGAATGGCTTGTATATTCTGAATCTTGAGAATACACACGTTTATAACATTAATACGAAGAAAGCTCGACTTAATGATTTAAATCCTACATATGTATGGCATTATCGTTTGGGTCATATAAATGAGAAGCGCATGCAGAAGCTCCATAGAGATGGGCTTTTGGAGTCATTTGATTTCGAATCATTTGATACATGTAAGTCTTGTTTACTTGGCAAGATGACAAAAACGCCTTTCACTGGTCAAAGTGAGAGGACAAATGAATTGTTGGCCATTGTATATACTGATGTATGTGGACCAATGAGTTCTATAGCCAGAGGTGGTTTTCAGTACTTCATAACTTTTACCGACGACTTTAGTAGATATGGTTACATCTACTTAATGAGACATAAGTCGGAATCCTTTGAAAGTTCAAGGAGTTCCAGAATGAGGTAGAAAATCATACAGGCAAGACAATCAAATTTCTGTGATCGGATCGTGGAGGTGAATATTTGAGCCATGAGTTTAATGATTATCTGAAACAGTGTGAAATTGTTCCACAGCTGACTCCACCTGGTACACCTTAGTGGAATGGGGTGTCCGAGCGAAGGAACCAAACCTTGTTAGACATGGTCCGGTTGATGATGAGTCAAACTGATCTTCCATTGTCTTTCTAGGGATTCGCTTTAAAATTTGCTGCTTTCACACTAAACAGAGTTCCATCTAAGTCAGTAGAGAGGACGCCATATGAGATATGGACTGAGAAGCGTCCCGAGTTGTCTTTTCTAAAGATCTGGGGTTGTGAGGCCTATGTAAAGCGTTTGACGTCTGATAAGCTCACTCC
>KE370864.1:0-16978 GCA_000418225.1 Zizania latifolia
AGTAACGCAGGCAAGGCCGCCGGATATATTGTGTTTTTTTTTCGACAGGGTGTTGTGTCCTTTCAAATGATAATTAAATCCAAAACCTGTATCAAAATCTCCATGAAATGCAAGTGTAGCTTCAACTTTTCATCAGCTGAGATGATGTGAACGGTCATACTCATACGTAAGAATCCACCAAGCTAGACGACGTCACTAACAACACTAATAATTAATCGTGTAGCTAGCTAGCAGCTGCAAGATAAATGCTGCCGTGTTGTTCTACCTGTCGGCCATTTGTGTTGTACCTAGCTAGGGCTACTAATTAAGCAAACGTGTCCAGGCAACGAACGGCCCATTTAGAAAACCGGCATCTCCTTTACGAAAAAAATGGAAAACCAGCTCGAATCTTCAATTCTTCATGGCCGTTGGTTGGTTTCGTGGAGATTCTTGTGTCGACGTTCATGCCGGGCATCAATTTAAAAAATTCTTCCATGAAATATTTTTTTAAGAAACAACTGTCGGATTCATTAATTAAAAGTTAAAATATAGGAAGGAAAAAAGGAAAATGGGAAAACGTGAGGAAAGAAGGAAGGAAGACTAGCTAGGCGCCACGAAACAGTTTTCTCCCTTTCTCCCGCTTCGATGCATATTCTCGCTTCCTCTTTAATCTTCTAATAATCTCTTGTGAATCAGAATCGTTCTGCCAAAAAGATCTTAACGTTTTGTTCCTTCTAAATTTCCCTCCATGAAAGATTGAGAAGGTAACGTCACGGGCTGGTCTTCACTGGGTCACGCAAGAATGCAAGATAGAATCATTACCACCAAAATCAATTTTACACGTCGCTAAATCAGACTTTTCACAGGTGTTTGCTTAGCTGCCTCCAACCAAAGGCCAGTAGAAAAATATTGTATTTCTACATGCAGAAACACTAGTACAAATGCATTTCCACATGCACTTCATCTAGGACCATACATTAGGGAACAAGTGGTATGACTGTTCAGAGCCTTAAACTAGTTTAAAGGCCATTAAAGTCCTCTAAAGTTACACAAAATGCTCTATAGCCCAATGAATAAGATGCTAGACATGAAACCAGAGGTTCTAGGTTTGATCCCAGTTGAGTTCATAATTCATGCTTTATTTTGTTAGCAATAAAGCATTTAGAGTCATCCAAATCCATCGCCTCTACAAATAAAGCTCTTTCATGCCAAAATTTAAAAATTTATTTCCTTGTCAAATTTGAATATTGGAATTGCCAATTTAGTTTGTGCAAATAGTAAATATTATTGCACTATATATTTATTTGTGCCAATATTGTCCCTGCTTTGGCTCATCCTACGCACACGACACACCTGACCACCTACTATATAACTAACATTAGACCCACCAACCTCTCATTGTCCTGTGTAACCCCGAATTAATGATACTACCGCTAACTCGCCATTTCTATCTCCCACCGCTAAGTTACTGACTTACTGCCATCCCGGCCTCACTCTAACCCTGCTAATTTCTATCGAGCTCTGCCCTAATCTCCAAGCTAGCCCAAACTTTAATTTAATTTGGTGACCTAAATGGAGAAGAGAACGAGCTCCATTGCCGTTGAAAAGTGAGCTAGGTACGTACGAGAGGCACGAATCCGATGATGATCTGAAATTGAATAATAATTGAACAAAATCTCCAGGAAGATCGTCGACACATTTTAAATTTTTTTACGAAAATAATTGTTTTTGTCAAACAGTAATGCTAAATAATTGTTTTATTTAGACGTGTATAGTACTTCTCTATATGTTTCTTACTATTATAAATAACTAAAAACATACTGTCCTATGTCACATCGATAGTTAAGTAATCAACTGAAGGATTTTTTTTTTTTAAAAAAAAAGTGAGGAAAAGTTTACTTTCCGTCTCTCAACTAGTGATGTGGTCATCGTCGACTATAATACAGGCAACATCCTCAAATACACTAAATATTGTTGTGGTCTAATTTTACATCATATCACTCTACTCTAATACTAGATAAAAACATCCCCCATCTCCCTACCAGGCAAAGAGAATATTTTTATAGTCGAGGGATGAAAATTAGATCAATAGTTGAGAGATAGAAATAAAATAGGACTTTTTCCCTAAAAGATGACCTGAGGAGAGAACGCATGTTTAATTTGAGTCATACTCCAAGGCAAAATATATATGACACACTAGAGCGATATATACGTGCATGGGGGTTCATGTACAGAAATTTCTAAACAACCAGATTGAAAACCCTGAACCAAGCAAGCTCAGCTCGAGGAACATGCAAACAAAAGCCAGCTCAAATATAGCCCAAATCCAATTAACCATCCTGCACAGGCCCGCGCGCACACATGCATGCAAGCACAACAAAAAACAATTCACCGTACGTTCTCCGAGGGCAGCAAGATCATTAGCAGGAGCTAGAATGACGGCGGCGAAGTCGAGGAAGAAGGTGCACAAGGCGGCGTGCTGCGTGCTGCTCGCCATCGTCGTCATCCTCGGCGCGCTGGCGCTGGCGCTCTACCTCGTCTACCGCCCGCGTCCGCCGCGCGTGGTGGCGACGGTCGTGGACGTGACCATCGAGGAGTTCAGCCTCGTGCCGCCGTCGCTGGAGACGTCGGTGGGCGTCCACGTGGTGGTGAGCAACCCGAGCAACGCCCCCTACCGGTACGGCGAGACGCTGACGGCGGTGACGTACCACGGCGAGCCCGTGGGCACGACGGTGGTGCCCGCGGGCGAGGTCGGCGCCAGGGCGACGGCGCGGATCGAGCCGGTGACGGTGGTGGACGGGCTGAAGGTGGCCGAGAACCCGCACTTCGCCGGCGACGCGGTGGCCGGGCCGCTGCCGTTCGTGGCGGTGGCCAAGGTGATTGGGAAGGCGCTGGTGCTGCAGTCGTTCGAGGTGAGCGTGACCGTCGAGGTGGTGTGCTTCGTCCAGATGTACTTGTTGCACGGCGAGAGCAGCTCGCGCTGCGTCTCGTCTGTCCGCACCGGAGCCGGCGCCGCCGCCTGAATCATATCCTCTCATCGCCTTATTCTTCTACCTGTGCTCGTAGCAAGGAGAAATCAAGTCTTTTATCCCCATTAAAATGTCGCATGATATACAAAACTAATTATTTTCTGTACGCACGGCACAACAAAAAAAAAACAAAATTTACCGTCAACAGTGCCAATATATACTATTAATTCGTAACCAAATTTATTTATCTTGTTTCTCATCGTACAGATCCACTTTAAGTTTAAAAACTTGTAGAACGATGAGTGTTTATCATACGAATGTTGTTAACTTTTTTCCAGAATTTTTTACAATTATTTAATTGACATTTAAGGAGAGACAATCAAACATGTGCTCACGAACATGGGGCTGTAAAATCCACTTCTGCTGATTACTGCCATATGCATGTATGTGTATTGGGTTGGTGCGTATGATCGAGGCAGTGAGCCTTCGAGAATTGAGATGCCGATTCCATTCATCATGCCATTTAATTTTATTTTGTTTTTCTCTCATTTTAACCAAACGAAAATATATATTAAAATTTACAATATTAAACAAATACATTTTATATTGGATTTGATTAAACTAATATCGCTATATTTTTTAATAAAATTAATTAAAATTAGAGAAGGTAACTTAGAAAAACAAAATAACATGGGAGTATCGTCTAGTTGTCGGACGGGCACCACTCTGTCACGCGCACACTCTGTCAGTGTCACCACCATCACCAGGCACCAGCGTTCTTGTAGAACCTACACTAGATTGATGAGTTCTAGCTAGTTTCATTATAAAGTGAATACATATAATGTAAAATCTTCCCATTAATTAATTAACTTCGCCATAGCGCAGTGCTCTAGATCAGTGCGTATATACAAACATCAATCAACATAATCATTCTGAAGTTCACTTTATTTAACGTTTTTCGTTGTAAGACTACTGTGCATACCTTGACAGTGAGATGACATCTCAAATCTTGTCTCGCTACTATCTAGAGTTTGGCGTAGAATCCTAAAAATATCCCCACATTAATTAACTATGGTATGGTGTAGAATTTTATTTGTAGAGATTCCAAAATCTAAACGGAAGGAAGATGACGGGATTCAAAAATACTTGGAATAATTGAGCAGACGACGCCGCTCGAAAGAACACAATCTGCATGAAAGACATTTTAATGGAAGCGTATACTCTATCATCCTCACAAATCTCCACACAATTCAGCCATCGGATATATATTCAGATCTGAAACCTCACAAGTATCAATACTATCCAACAATTAACAGCAATAAGCAGGCAAGTGTTGAGCCCCAAACAAAGAAAGAACAAACAAAAACAACTGAAATTCCAATGAAGCTTCCCTTACAAATGGCAACTCGATCTCTCTTCTTCTCCTGTGCCATTGACCTAAAAAACGACGAATAGTTCAAGAAAAAATCAGAGTTAATTGTTCTTCCTCTATAGTAATCAAATTGCCATGGCCGAGATCAGGAAGAAGCACGTCTTGATCTGCTGCGGCTTGCTGCTCGCCGTCGTCGTCGTCCTCGCCGCCGTCTGCGTCGCGCTCTACTTCGCCGTGTTCCGGCCGCGGCCGCCGCGAGTGGCGGCGACGGTCGTGGGCTCGAGGGTATCCGACTTCGAGGTCTTCCCGGCGCCGGTGCTGAACCTCACGTTCGACGTCGTGGTCACCGCGGACAACCCGAACTACGCGTCGTTCCGGTACGGCGAGGTGGTGACGGTGGTGCGGTACCACGGCGACGACGTGGGGCGGGCGGTGGTGCCGGCGGGGGAGATCGGCGCGCGGGCGACGGCGGCCGTCGCGGCGACGGTGGAGGTGGACGCGGTGAAGGTGATGTACACGCCGTACTTCCCCGTGGATGGGATCGCCGGGGCGCTGCCGTTCGAGACGACGACGACGGTGGCCGGCGAGGCGGTGGTGCTGGGCACGTTCAAGATCAGCGCGATGACCGTGGTGACGTGCACCGTCACCGTGTGCTCGCTGAGGGAGGAGGAGAGCACCCCGCAGTGCAGCTCCACCGTCCACGTGGGCTGATCGACCGTCCGCCAGCTGCATCCGACGGTCGTCATTTTGATCTAAGCTCCTTAATTTTAGGAATATGAAATCCCTCGGCTACGTGTGTTCTTTGTTTAACTATACTGTCTCTTATTTTTGGGGGCATGTCGCCTTTTGTTTAATTTAGGTTTCTTCAAAACGAAATTTTTTTATAATTCTTATAGAAATCGAACGGTTTTCTATGAATTTTCGTCAAACTCCAAACTCGTAAGGCATTTGACGGATATCGGGATATGAATATAAGACTAAAAGTGTTAAGGAATAGCTTTGAAAAAATGAACAATTTTTTGGAGTTATTGTGTAAATTAAAGAACTTAATACTTAGGTACAACGCGCGTGTGTTCATTTTTCCCATCCGTTTTTTGGACTGTCCTGATAAATTGAAGCTACAACTTTTTATTGTAATTATGCATTTTTGTCCTTGAGAAATGTCGCTTTTTTCCAAACAACCAACTACCTTTTTGAATTTATGCAAGTATCCTTTTAAATTGATCCATATGCTGGCCAGCACATATGTCACGTTTTACCTGACGTTTTTAAAGGAAACATCGTCCCTCAAAAGCAAACTTGAAAAATATGAACAGCCACATTTTCTGGTTTCTGCAGATGAATTTGGAGGCAGCAGATAAATAAAGTGTGACAGGCAATGGCAGGTGATATCAGGCAATGGCAGGTGATATCAGAACTGGGAACATTAAGGGTCTATTTAGTTTGGTGGTGTGGATATCCCATCCATAGATCTCTAGATGAAATAATACATATCAGATATTTGATTAGATGGATAGGATGAGACAATTTTTTGTTTGGTTAGGTGTATATAACTTGGATGATATAGACCTAAATTTAATGGACCTATTTATCAAATATATTTTTTAACAAAAATATAATCATATAAGATCTTATTTTATAGATTAAATTATAATGAATATAATGATGTAATTAGATCATAAATTGGATAAATAATTTGGAAGAAAAAATCATTTAAATATTTATAAATGAAAAATTAAATACATCATAACTAATCAAGAGATGACACATCATCTCATCCAATACTGGATGGACTCGTCCAAAAATATTTCCTGAATCCTTCCATCCAGCATATTAAATATTTCTCTCGGTAGTCATCTCATCCACCTTCGTCCTTCAACCAAACAGCTAACTGGATAGGATGACCCTATTCCATCCAGGGATATCCATCGAACCAAACGGATCTTAAGTAGCACATCAGATGTCTTGGCAAATTAACATAGGTATAGCTAATATGTTTAGCAAAATGATGAGGTCCCTAGTTATATCATGACCCCAAGTTTCTCCTCTGTCAACAAAACGCCATCCCTCTTTCACATATAAATATATTACGAATTTCTACCATGGTATAACAAAATAATGACTAATTTGTGCAACCCCTAAACGTGTCGCTGCTTCTGAAGATTAACTTCATTGTTCAAATGTTCTTCCCTAGCTCGACCTTCTTAACCAGCCGTAAGGTGTTGTGAAAGATGGAATCCAGTATTCCAGCGACCTAGAATTTGCAGGTTACATTTCATTAGCCATGCACACTTAGATGGACTGAGAAATATAGAAAGGATAAAAAGGGCATGCTCTCACCGTGAAAACACCACCAATAATAGCACAGACGTTTGTGATGAAATGGGAGAAGGATTTTGGAACTTCAGTCACCAAGACCTTGAAGTGATGATAAAATGAGAATAAATTTAAGTGAGTTTGTCTTTCATTTGTTTATGAACAAAGTAAAAAAAAAAAAGTGAGAAGCCAACCTGCATGGGAGAAGGTTCAAAATGGAATTTCACAACAGGAACATAGAAGCTGTGCACCAAGCTGCTGTGCGCTGTGTATTCATACTCTTCAAGCAGTTTCAATTCCTTCGATGATCTCAGTGTAACAAGCTCGGTCTTCACAATTTGCAGGTAATGCTCAATCTAATAATGACAATGAAACAAAAGCTAGGTTACTCCCTAAGAAACCAGAAAGGTTGGTGCTGGAAGAAGCGCTGATGCCTATTGTAATGATCTTAATAAGAAAATTAAGCCAAATTTATGGACTTACAGTAACGTTGGCATTAACATCACCATGCTTAACAATATAAGACTGACCAGCTAATCTATCATGGTGTCCACCAAGATAGGGAGTTAGTCTTTTCAGTTCATTAAGCATCTTTGATGAGAGCCTTTTGCCAAACGAGAACTGTGTAACGTAATGGGAAACATTTATCTGGGATGGATCAAATGAGTGGGAACCAGATCGAGCTGAGATTACAACACTCCCAGGAACCTGATAAGGAGGAACAAGAAATCAAATACTACAGAGAGAAATCATCATCAACACTACAACTATTACCTCAGAAGTTCCTTTACCTTTTTGACTCGCACAAAACCTTCTATTCTGCATCCACTCGTCAATGGAGCAGGACGTTTTGCAGGATCAACAGTTTTATTGGATTTGTCCTCCAGAGCTAGCACATGAACTTCTTTTGGGATATTTGCAACATAAGTTTCCATTGCCTGAGGCATAAAAAATATATCAGGAACTTATCCACAATTTGACTAGATGACGAAACAATAAGTCATATTAGCAAGCGAATGATTTTAGCCTTTTATATTCCTTAGGGGGAAAAGGCCATTGCCTTTTACAGGTAGGTTAAAAACTGAGTGTAGGCCATAGCAAAGATAAACCATGCAGTGCATAAGAAAAAAATTGGATACAGGACATAACATACCGCTACCAAACTCTCGGTATCACGCTCACCGTAGTACGATTCGTGATCATGGTGACCTTGATTCTCCCTGGACAAATGGAATTTTGTTTGTTTATGGAACCCACGCAAAAAAATTTGCAAGTATTGCACAGTTCTACAGTCTCAGTAGTATTTACATAGCAAGTTACTCCAGAAGATATCTGAAAGAAAATGTAAGGTTCACTTGTGCTTACTTAACATCACTCCCTTTACGGAAAATGCGAATTGATGGATAACCTTGTATATGGTGCCTGCATATAGCGAATTAAAACAATCAATATATGCATTAGTTGTATACTGATTTGATGAACAAGCATAACAGGAGCACACATAATTAGGCAAAAACTAGAAGGACAAAAATTTAAGGTTTTCTTGTGTTTCACATTCAATATGCATAACTTGAAATGTTGCCACGTACATCTCTAGCACTGGCACCATTACAGAGAAACCAGAGTCATTAGAAGCAGAATGGTCATCTTCTTGTAAAGACTAAAGACATAATCAACATCGAGTTCTGGTTGTGGCGCAGTTTATTGAATATGCAACATATGGAAAAAAAAGTTTTGGAATAATTCCAGCATAGGTCCAGAAAGCATAAGCATCCACAAAACTAGGTTGTGAGGACACAAACAACGATAGCTCATGAAAGATGGTTGCATCATAATGTCGAAGTGTTGGGGATTTTACAACTAATTAACCAAATTTCTCTTGGTGCATAACAAACAAGGATTTGTGGAGTCCATGTTGCAGAATACAGATGCTAAGTCCTGGTCACGAATTTCAATAAATAATAAGTACACTAAGTACAGACAAACCTCCTACACAAGTCGGCTTCCTCAGTGCAGTCAACCTTGCCGAGAATGATTCTGCCATCCATTTCAGGATCATATCTGCATGTGAGAAAATCATGATATAGATTAAACAGTACTGTAAACTATCAAACACAAATAAAGAAAAACAGTCGCACCTCTCCCTTATTATTTTTGCAGTATTCTCCCAAGAAGGTTTCTGGAGGAAAATTAAGGGATCAGAAATGCTTTCATATGTTACTTACTTCAACAGAATATAGTCACATACATAATATAATTCACTTGGAATAATAAAATATTGAAATTTAATTCCACCAAAAGCATTGAAGAAACATTTGAAATAAATGCATTTTTAGCTCTGCTCAGTGTTACAGAGTCACTATGCTGGATGACTTGTACATTACAATGAAATAGTCTACTAATAATTTCCTTTACAAATATAGTAGCATAAACAATAAAAAATCACTAAATGCAAGGGAACACAAATACACAATAAATTCTAACCAATCGATTGCTCCAGTAACACCAGGGGGCATAGAAATTAACAACCAAAACAGGATACCTGAAAAGGAAGGCCATGATAATTATCAATGGAAACAATATTTGGGCTCCCAAAGAATACAAGAGGGATAAACTAGATCCACTGAACAATAATTCAAGGAGAAATATATGAGGCAGGCAAGAGTAAATATTATTGCCATAGAGAATGTGGCAAAACTGTAAAGGTGATGAGCTATGGATATCCAAAGTATATATTTCTTCATGAATGTGAAGCAGAAAGATGATGGGCAGCATACTTGAATAATCGGTTGACTATTGATATGAATTGTAAAGACAGACGGCTAAAATGCTCCAGATACAAACATGTTACATGTAGGTTGATATTGAAATAGATAATTGAATACTTACTGGTGTGAATAACTATCAAAATTGCGAGAGGACAAGGCAACTGAACCATCACCATAGTATTCTTCGACATCATCTCCATGCTTGTTGACAGTGGGAATAGGTCCTGGGTGGAACTCAGATCCAGTAGGTACTAAATTCTGATCAATTGAATACTTGCGAACAGTTTTCGTTATGTTCAATCTGTTCTGCATATGTTTTGAGCAGAAAATATTAAATTAAACCAACATGAAAAAAACTCAAGCTACAGAAAGCAAGATATATTCAAGGAGGAAACACTTATAGAGAGCAAAATAGTTGTGATAAGCTCCATTATTTTGCCATGCAAGCAACTTTGCAAAAACTGATAAAATGTACTGTTTCATATTTTTAATGCTGGTGTAAAAATATACATGTAGCTTGCATGTAAAAGCTAGTGCAAAGTTATTTGCAAATGAATACATCAGTACCATTTTTTAATGGAGAGCACAATATGTCCTTGATGTTCTTCAACAAAAATGATGCATGTTTTATAATCACATTTTCAAAGACCGAAGAACAAAAACAAAGTACATGAGATCGAGTTAGAATCTTACTGTTCCCAAAACATCACTGACATCAACTGATGCAAATTCGCATGAAAGTGCAGGAAAACTGTAAAACACAGAACCAGAGAATAAGCATTTACCGGAACAACCAACAAAAAGTTGGAATCCAGATTTACTGAAGTCATCAATACAAACATATGACCAAATGCACTGCCTAGTCCTGGTTTGCTTGAAATTCAGAGGATCAATTTCAAGTTTAAATAATGGCTATCAGGTGTATATAGACTCTAAGGGTGGCAACTGGAAACAGCTGGGTAAAAGAACAACATCAAGATAACTCTAAAAACATACTATAAATGGGGATCTGGTACATTAACTGATTGGAGAAGAATATTAGAATAAATACACATCATACATTGTTTTACAGAATTCAGAGTACAAATACTTCAAAAAAAGCATAAACAAGTGCATTGCAATGGCATATACCTATATAATATGACATTAAAATCAATAACCACTGTGCTCTGTTGAGGCATATATTGCATCTAAAGTTGTAATTCAAAATGGGAAAACATTAATATCAGCAAAGCAGACAATTAGGGAAATTATCAGTTCTATAGTGTAAACCATAATGATAGTAATATCATTACACAACCATAAAGGTTCTTATTTTGAATTCTGAACTTATTAGTTGTTGAGACATGTTACTGAATTTACCTTAAGTTAAAATCTATCCGTAAGAACTCCCCATCTGAACTCCTATCAACAATTACAGATGTGGCAGTATTGATTGCTAAGTAGTTACTCAGTTCCTGCAATAACAATTGAACAGGTTTAGCTTTTCAGTTGCAAGTAACCTTTAAACTGCCCTCTAGTTCAAAGCATGATTAAGGAATTGGTTCAGCATAGTTAAATTTGCTGTAAACTGCAGCACATTGTGATGCTTAACGAATGGCAACCAAGTGATGATTGGTTCCAGAGTAATAGACTATATCTGGGAATATGACATTACCAAACAGCCACTTCCAAGGTTTGATAGATTGTTCACTCAAACAAAATTCAACCAAGTTTGGCTCAAGTTCTCATGTTCACAGGTGACTTAAAAAAAGGTTCTGCATAACAGAACAGGCGAGTCTAGATTGATTTGGCAATAGCGGTTAGCTGCACTACAGTAGGATGAATGGTAGAAGACAATTCATCTGCATAAACAAATAAGTGTTCTGTCATTTTGTATTGCTCTGTACCAAAGTTCAGTTTACAAGCACCAGGTGATAAACATAAATAGTCGTATCATTTTTGTTTTTTTCCCTTAAAAACTGAAATCTAAATATAACAATTGTAATAGACAACGGAACAGAAAGTGACAGAAGAAGCAAGCAAGCAACAGACCATCCCAAACAAAAACACCATAGTTAGTGCTGCTACAATGGACAATCCAGCCCCAGATAGTGACGCCTCTGTCAAATCCCTAGGAATTTTCCTGCAAGCACAAAAAATCATCAGAAATCAACCATTTCCGTAGAAAATAAGAAAACAAAACACCATACATTACACTAATCGGAATGTCCGCACAAAAAAAAGTCATGCCCCAAACACCACGCAACACTGATTTTTCACTGCCCTACCAACCAGCATAAATCATCTACTCCAATTCCGAACCATTGCTGCTGGAGTAACCACGGCAAACTGCGACCGCTCACAAACAGGCTGGTATGCACGGGATTCACCCCAATCCGCCCAAACACGAACAAACCCCAATCCAGACAAACCCCCGCCATTCACCCAAACCCAGGCCGCGAGCCGCATCGAGGCTAGCCAAGCGCGCGCAGAGCCTCGCAGACGACAAAAATCCCGCGCACGCAGTACTGAGCACTAACTCCCCGACGGGAAGGAACCCGAGGGACGACGGCAGGGGCAATGGATGGAGGGATCGGAAGGGAGACCTGTAGAAGTCGACGGACTTGAGCTTGCTGGAGGTGATCATGGCTGCCAGCCGGCCTGCCGCCTCACCGCCGGTGAGGTGGGTGTGGAGCGATCGGAGCGGCGGTCCGGGTGGTCGGACCCGCAGGGCGTGGAGAGATCTGGGAGGAGGAGGTCTCAGGAGGAGGAGAGGACGGGCAGGGGAGAGGCGAGATTTCCGTGAGGGGGGCAGAGGTGGTCGCCGCTGGTAAAATCCTTTGCCTGTTGCTACGTAGCGTCGGGGTATTTTGGTCTCGGAGGATTTGAGATCCCTCTCCCACAGTAGGGTATAGCGTCGTTTCATTAAGATCTAACGGTATAGCTTAAGATTTCATAGCATTTGAGGCTCACTGCATAACGATTAGAGTTAGAGCTTCACAACGGCTGAGGTGGACTTTACATTATCAGATCTTAGCGGGACGGCTAAGATCCCGATTGCTCCTTGATGTCGACCTTCCCGATGTCAGATGAGCTGGTTCTCTTTTGAAGACAACTGCCAACTTTACGGAGGATTAATTGTATTTTGTTTTAAAAATAACTATACTTCATATTTTTTATGCTATCTCAGTGTGTAAATAAGAGATAAAATACAAAATCCATCAATTTATGTAATTCAAAATGCAAATCCCCCAAAAAATATTAAAGACAATGGAAAAGGATTACGACGTTCTAATTTAACAAGAGGTAAGTAAGAAACGGAAAAGGTTGGTATAAAACAGGAATAAAATTCAATGAGATGTGATCGGTGGGACAAGTAGAATTCCTTTTATTTCGAAACAAAATTTAAATCACTTATACTGTAGGACAGAGGGGGTAAAAAATAAATGCAAAATGATTTTGCAGTTTTAAAGTTCTCGTTGATAATTATATGTCAAATAGATGTTGGGCTGAAATTCCTCGATTTAGAAGTCATAAATTGAAAAGTATGGATTGTTTATATATGTGACAACATATTTTCGAAATAAATTTGAATATATTTTACATTGTATATTCCATATATTTACATTGTAAATTATAAGTATTTTAAAATAAATTTACGCGTGTACTGTATCTGTAACCTATTCCTTCGTATATGTACATCAATTTCTGAACCGTACATGTTTGCAAATTTCTCAATACCGGCGTCACTTTGGTTAGTGCGACGGTTAGTTCAAGAAACTGCAGTTTGAGAGGCAAAGTCAAGGACACAAAAAAACAAATACTTGCAAGGATTTCAATCACATCGATCTGCTGATCTGCATGCACTTACAGCAATAAGCATGAGGTGTATGTATGCATTTACTAGCCAGCTAGATGCTACGCGTTTGTTTTTTTTTTTTGAAATATTTTCATTGTATGGGTCAAATACTCAAATTTTAGCTGAATCCTACATAAAACTCAGAAAAATCCAGCATTGACCAGCACACCATGTTGAATTACCAGCCTATATATGCAATAAGCAGTATGCACCACTTTAATAATACATTAACAGATACTCAAAAACATCGATTTTTTTCGTCTGGTCAGGACCAATAGTGGTAAATGGGCTGATTCAGTTTGAAATTTAAATTTAATTTTAAAAAAAAATAAAACCATGAAAAAATTTATAAACACTAAGTGATTTATGATAAAATTATTTTTCAAAAATATTCAAATTTGAACAGTTTTAGAGCAAAATAAGATCAGTAAAATTTTAAAAAAATTTGGCCCAGATCGATAAGCAAGCATTACCATTTTTTGGTATTTTTATTTTTTGTTCATAAAAATAACATTATTAAATTAGTGATGTTTTATCATTTAATTCAACCAAAAAGCAAAAAATATCATACATAATTTTTTTATTGTTGTATCACAATTTCTTCTTTTCATTTCTATATTTTCCCATATTTTGAGTTTTTTATGGATTGTTTTTGTATTTTCTATGATTTTTCTTAAGATTTTAAAACTGATCAAATTTTTAATGCAAATCGATTGGTTACCGAGGCTAACCGGCTAGTTATCAATACCAAACCGTTTGGTTATCGGTCTAAATTGAGTGATAACCAAGACAAATCACATGGTAATATACATAATGTATGGTCAAAATTTTGGAATTTAAATTTTCATTAGTTTGTCGTGCTTACCGTCTGTCCAGCTTAAGGAGTGGTAACCGGTTGCTCTAACGGGATTGTTAACCCTGTCCAGCACTTCTTTCTATGGTTATATTATCTCAACTCTCTCGCAAATTTTAAGACATAGTTCTTAGGCCAACTTCTTTTTTTACCCGTTCATCCTGGGACAGCTTGGTCAGTTTAGCAATTAATTCCATTTCGTTATATTTTGTTTTGGTGTGAAGGGGCACGTACGTGGTGCGGTGGTTAGCCTAGCTTAATGATGGCTCCATGTCGGCACAAGCTAATTTCTCCTAAGTTGGGTTGACATCCTGAACAAACTCTGCCTCCTATCAAGCATCTGAGAACTATTTATGAAGTTTATAGCTTGCGTTTTCCAGCTAGTTAGCCTAGGTTTAATCTTATCGGTTTTAGTTGAAACTTGAAAACCAGTCCATATCGGTTGGTTTAACTCTATAAAATTTCTACATCCGGAGCCGTTAATGAATTAAGAGTAATTAGTTGAGTAATCTAGTTTTTATTTTGAACTAAAAATTTAAATTTAAATTATTTTATTGTAATCTAGTTAAAGCTATACCAAATAGATCCTAAACCGTTTGGTTTTCATAAATGGATCCACCAAAACTAAGTGGTTTTTGTTAAAAGCGAAAGGTAATATAAACCCTAGAATGGCAGCTCAGTGATGGGTTAAGTGCTTTAGCTTGGATTAATTACCCTTGGGATTATTCTAAGTAGAATTAATATAGTTACCCACATGTGCATGCTCAATATGTGATTATGTGAATGTGTGTTCCCTGTGTGCATGGAAGACCTAGGGTTCTTGGGTCCTTTTCCTTTTTCATGGCAGGTGTGAGAGACATACATATTGAAGCGTGAGTGTAGTGTGTACCTATAAAAACTTGCACTGTTCTTGTAATTTTTTCTATGCAAAACCTAAGTTTTGGATTCCATAGTGGTGGCTGGTGGGCAGGTCTGTCCCGTGATTAGATTGGATTCCATATAAAAAAATCATCAACCATTGAATCAGAGGAGAAATGGCACAGAGCTGGAGTGCAATCTTGTCAAAGATATTGGATCAAAGACAGATAGGACAAGTACACGGTCTCTGGTATGGTTCAAATATACTCCCTCCAATCAAATACGTAACTTTTAGCTTTTAACACGGTTTTAGATGCTTAAATTTAACTATAATTTTATATTATAATAAGTTTATAAATCTTAAAAATGAGATTGTGAAAGTGATTTTTAAAGCAAATATACTCGTACCATTTTTATAGTTTTCAATATAGTGTTTTAAAAGTTATGAACCATCAAAGTTAAAAGTTTTGCCGGATTTTGGTTAAAGTAATTATGTATTTGAGATTCGAGCTAGCATTTCATATTTATTCTGGATTCTTACAATATTTAATTTCTTTAGTCGCCTAGTCCGGCATGAATTTTGCATGGCAACTACCAAGATTTCTTTTGAAATCCTTCATAATATCATATTATATCCCCAATACTCACACATTAATTCAGTGCGTTTTCCATCAATGGATTGAGTACGTACCAAGTGCAACAAAAAGAAAAGAACAAAATATATATAATGCAGTTGCCGGAATTCGCTGAAATGCCTACATCTGGGGATCAAATTATTCTTTGGCCAAGTAGGCAACATTTAAGCTGGCAAGTTTATATCTTTCAGCTAGAACAAACTCCGAATTCAAAATTGACCCATCTCATCAGACTGTATGAACAATTCAGATTATTTGTTCCTCTCAGGTTAATAGTACACGAAGCTTTATGTGATCACGACTTCACAAGATTCTCACTACGTTTAAGAAAAGGAGCAATCCAACAGAGCAACTGTACTAGCATCCTGTATGGATTAAAAAAACTAGCCGAAAAGAAAGGAACAAGCGAAGGGATGAGCATGTGAGCTACAGCTTCATGTTCTTGTCAGCTGTCAGTGACCAATTAGCCCTTGGTAGGTCAGCTGAAGCATCCATCACTGATACGGTAACTTGTTGTCAGTGCAACGAGCTGCTGCACATCTCAGAAGAAGAAAAAACAGTTAAAAGAAACCATGGAACAACTTGTAGTCGATCCTACATGGCAGTACCAATTACGAGCCAACCTCCGACAGACAGTTTCAGAGTTCTTCAGGATAGTGTATAACGTAATGAAGAGGACTGCACCGCACCCTACTGAATCAATCTAGTTTGGTATCTGAAAACCTGAGAGTTACTGTATCAGGTAATAGCAGCTTCAGTTGTTCGATGGAAACATGAACATATATACCAGACTCATAATCCCCTTGCTTCTGACTGGATTGTTGTTGCCAAGATATACATCATCCTTTCACTACGGAAACAGGAAGTTTGCCGAGTGTCCAGAGGTTTGCCGACATATTATAAGCCGGCAAATTTTTCAATTTCATGATGAGGTCATGCACTGTGCAGTTTGCATAAGCCTGAATCTACGTACTAGTTTGCAGTCGTAAATACATGATATGATGCTCCACACATTCATTCATTTGCAGCGTCAGTCTCAAATTAAACATGGCACAGTAGTTAGCGACGTACGATTTGTTTTTTTGTTTGATCTAGACAGCGTGCATGCAAATATATATGCAATTGGTTATATAATTCGGTTAGTACTTGGCAGTCATGTGTTCAGACAGTGTCGAGATGAACTGGCCGGCTGTTCAGATCGAAACGTGATGGGTCATGCATGAGACATGAGACGACGTAGAGCGAAAAAGCTACACACGTAGCTCTAAAGACTTCAAGCTTGAAACAAACCTAACTCCTAAGATTGACAAGGCTACGACGAATTAAGATGGTGCAGGAAAACAATGTTTTACCATGCATCAAGGACAAGCTAAAGCTGCAATATTTA
>KE370864.1:58983-71232 GCA_000418225.1 Zizania latifolia
AATCTAGTAGAGTCTATTTGAAGAGTTTAATGTTACGAGAAGTAGCTTATGAAAATATAAAGAAACTAGTGTTTTCTAACATATGAATATTAGTATATTTTTAAATTATATAGCTATTCTGTTTTATAATTTTAAAGCTAAGTTCCAAAATCCAAATGAGTTTAAAATTATAAATCGGACTCTTTGTCGCATGTAAGCGTACTCGGCGGCTCCACCGGGATTTCGTCCGCCCAGAAATTGGATCGCACGTGCGAGACTTTGGACGGATCATATTCATATCGATCTGTTGGCGCATGCCGCTGGTCAAACTTCAAAACAACGTGCTTGACTAACCTGCAAATGTGCGAACGATCGCCGCCGTGCGATCTGTCTCGGAATGCACAATTTCCAAAGTTGTGGGCCCGCAGGCTGTCACGGTAAAAATAATATTTCTTTCGTTCCAAAAATATTTAAGTTTTATAAATTTTGTTTTAAAAGTAAAATATTTATCTATTGACACACATGCGTGTACTAGGATGAGTGTGTCACCTATTACCCACTTAAAGAGACAGAGGATAGCGATAATTCCTTCCAGGCTCCGAAAAAAGAAATTGTACTTTTTACTTGCATGATCAACAATGTTTCGGTTGTACCTTTGTATCTTGTGTTTCTAACTATTTAAATTATCACTATTCTGAATTTTTAAAGGACATAAATTCCGTCACTTTCGTTATTCATATATATATATCCCATGCTTATTGAAAAGATTAGCATAAAATTATCTAAGATTATTTTTAAAAGTATATTTTAAATTTTGAAATCACTGTGAATTATAATTAACTCAGGTGAAAGGGCCTTTAATTGGACAACTGAGGCGTGCATGCAGAGCAAGCAGTAACACAAGCACGAGAAATTTTGCGGTTCTTATTAGGTTCTTGTTAGGTATACATAGGTATTAGAATTTATAGTGTATTAAGAGATATTAAAATTAACGTGTATTTAAAAATACAGTATATAGTCAAATACAGTAAAATCATGTGCGTATATACCTCGAGTGAATTGATGGTGGCGTTGAGCAGAGTGGGCAGCGCGCGCTTGCCGACGTACACGTCCGCTTCGATGTCCAGGTGCTCGTACCTCACCTCAATCTGCGGCAGCTCGATGCCAACCCTACACCATTTCACAGCAGAAACGTCAAATTTGCAATCAAAATCAATTTTTTCCCTCTAAAACTAGGTATTTTGATCGATAAGTCCTCACGCAATAGTTAGCTTGGAAGTAGGAGGAGTACTAGAAGCTTACTGGTCAAGACGGTCTCTGAAGCGGCGGAGGAAGCGCTCGTTGTCGTCCTCGACGGCCTTGAAGACGCGCTCCATGAGCTCGCGGCCGTCGCGCGGGTCGAGGTTGGCGATGTCCACCTCGTCGGGGGTGTACCCCTTCCCGCCTTCGCCCTCCAGCGCCTTCCGGATGATGCCCCGCCGCATGCGGTCGTACGTCGGCAGCTTCTCCAGCGCCGCCCACCGCAGGTTCTCCTCGTCATCGCCCTCGTCGTGCCGGCTCGCCGCCACCGACCTCCTGAACGGGTCCTCCCTGTCTCCCAGCGACCGCGATATCGACGCCGCCCCCGACGACAGCCAACTCCGCCGGCTCCCCGACGGAGTTATCTCCCCCGCCATCTCGCCGCCCCCGCGCGCCCCCCGCCGCGCTCAGCTCGTCGGCTCGGTGATCGACCACTTCGCTCTTAATTCCCTTCTTCGTGTAGCTAGCTAGATTGGGATAGCTAGACACGATCTCTGTTAGTTCCAGTTTGTAGGATTGGCATGAGGGAGCGGTACATATATATATATACCATGCCATCGCGTGTGTAAATGTGTAATTGCGCGAGTTGCACGGCACGGGTGTCGCGACCCGGTTGCATGTGGTGGTCGTGGCGACTGTTCTGTGTGTTGATCACGAGGAAAATTGGCGGGAAGGTTCGTCCGTGTTTCTGCTCGTGTGTGCATGCAAATATGTTTCTTCTCTCTGCGGGAGAACCGGAGAAGTGGAACAACAAGTCAAAGACATGTGTCTGCAGGGCCCGGCCGCCGGCTTGATCAATTATCTGGTGAGAGTTGTCATGATTTTTTAAGAGGAAAGTTCCGATGATATTGGAAACAGAGGAATAATGCTGGTATTTGTTCCATTAAGGCTTGTTTGCACGGCTCTGGATTTTAATTTCTAGTTATTCTTAAAAGTAATTATGTGGTCAATCAAATTTAGCTATGTGAAATCGTTTGGTTGAATTAGATACTAATTCTTTTTAGGTTGTATTATATATTTGATGTTTTTGTTATATGATCTGAAAATATATAAAAATAAATAAATAAATCATATTACTTATATTACGTGGTTTGTTTGTATATTCCAATCACGTATAAATATTCCTCTAAACTTTTCTACAGGTATTTTCAGTTTCCATTAGTTTGATTCTCGTGAGAAGCAAGGTTTCACCTGATTCTCTCCCGTAGTATAAAAAGAAGAATCAATTGTCCTATATTCTAACATGAATCACCTCTATTCCCATTTGATAGTGATTATGAGGGTTCTCTTTAATTATAATCAGGCCCTAGATTCCAATCATGTGTGAGGCATAACTCTGCCCATGCGTGCTAAGTGTCTTAGGTATGTCAAAACCATATATAATATGAAACCCTTGATTGAGAAGTGATAATAGAAGACTTTGTTGATCCAGCTAGGTTTGAATTTTGAAAGATGCCGATCGATTGGACGACCACCTACTATACAAAACTCTTCCCGCGCATCTTGGAATTAATGAGGAAGAAGCTAGTGCGTGCATGTGGTATATATGGCATCCGTAACGTTCTTAATTACTTTTGACCTTCTAGAAATGCCACTGTTAATCGTAGCTTTCTACGTGTACTGTACTTCTCGATGCCAGGACGTAATCAATTTCTTTTTACCTTTTGCACGGATCGACTAGCTAGTAAGCTTGGAGCTACTTCGTTCTCAACCCTATCACCTCGCCGTTGAATCGTGCTGTGCATACATGGATGATGAAGTACGTGTGTACACCGATGCCCAAAATAATAAAAAATCCTTGTTAACCAGGTTATGCTTGTTTATATTTAAAAAGCTTGGCAGTGCGTTATACATAAAAAGCTATAAAATTGGATGGACATACACTTCTCTATCATCACTTGTACAGAACACTAGATAGATGTCGGTATCATATATATCAGTTCATATAAATCCTACACCTAGGAAGCTACAGTACTATCCGACATTAATGTACTGATGCGCTCAGGCCGCAGCAGGATTATGGAAGGTGAGCAAGATGTAGAAGAGGCATAATTCTTCAATCATGACATGTTTTGCAGATAACAATATCTAAGATGACGCAGATATGCATGATAAGATATATAATAATTAACCTAGCTAACAACAGCTACCTAACCCTGCCATACTACTATTCCCGTAACGCTTCAAGAAGTCCAAATATCCTGCAACCTTCTAGAACTTCTAGAAGCTAGCTCCTGCAACAATCAAGTAACAATATTGAATAGCTAGCTAGCTAGTGACTTGTCAACGTGGAAAATCTACTTCACCGGGATGTCGATCACATGCTTCGAGAAAGGAGAATTTTCGCGACGAATGAAGGCCCTATTTGTCGTGTTCTAACTTCAACTTTTTTATCACTCAGAGCTGAGAATAAATCTTATAGTTAGACAGAGCTAACTTTATTTTATTTAGTAGATGATTAAAACAACTTAATTATGTAGATATATTTATGTTTGTTCATAGCTCCAACTATAATAACTCTTGGAATTTGGAATTGGAAATTTTCAAGTCAACTTAAAGCTAAAGTACGTCGTAGCCACGTATCAGACTGCAGGGCCTAACTCACATTTCAAAGAGACTGGAATTGCATTTTGTAGTGGCTATAATTAATTAACTCGTTTATGTTTTGACCAACAAAAGGGCGGGCTGGATCAATTCAGCTGACTTGACGGAGAAATTAGCCCGGTGCTAGCTGCCGTTTCCATATTTCTCTCGCTGTCAAAGAGTTGTATCCGATGATTCTGGATGGACGTACAGTACACTGTACACCTGTAGGCGTACAAGCATATATATATATAGCAAGGACATCACAGTTCGTTCAAGCGCCAGCCTCAAGGCGACTAATCTCTCACGGTTCTATAGTTCTTTGACGTTTTAGACATGTTAGCTTAACAAGAAATAATTAATTAATATGTATATTTTCTATTCTATCCATGTTAAATATGATTATTATATTATATTTATAGTCAATGAGTTTGTATGTATGTTAGGATATATGATCGTCTAAAGTAACCTCTTGATCACAAAAAATGTTAACAATTAATGTTTGAAGACTTTAAACCTAGGAAGTCAAGAAACATGGAATCAAAGGAAACAGTACTTCAGCCGCCTTCAACCATAGCTAATAAAAGAACATGGAACTGATGAAATGATCGTGCTAGGAAATTAAAGTCCTTACGCTTAGTTTCAAGAACCCTACTTATTTACTCCTCCGTCATATAAAAACTTTAATTTTAAGATAAAGTTAATAAATTAATGATAAAAATAAAATATCAAAGTATGTCTTATTAATAAGAAAACAGTAATAATATAAATTGATACGTAAGGAGTGTGTATGTAATATCGAAGAAATAAAACTTCTTAATTTACAAACTAACAGTAGATAAGAAAATATAAATAGAGTTTTTTTACAAGACTGAAGATTAGAATTAAATTGTTTTTGAAACGGAGAGAATACTATATTATAAATAGTTATAATTAAAAAAACCCGAAGACAGTAGACAATATAGCTAATTAATTAGCTAATACGTGTATTGGTACGCATCACTAGTGTACATAGTTGTTGGCACGTGACGTCGATAACGACCACCAATCCATCCTAGATCATCTAGAACGCCAAGAGAGAAGAGCCAACAAACTAATTAAACTATTCTCCCTTTCAAGCCTTTTATAATTATTAAAGATGGGAGATGGAAGTTAAATGAAACTTAGGTTTATGCCACAGTTATTTAAGGATTTAAACTAATAATATAATTATAAAATTTGATAGACAGTTTTAAAATAGTTTTTTCGATAATTTTTATGTGGAAAATTTGTTTTAAAATCACACCGTTTAAAAGCTTAAAAAACTGTTACAAAAATCATTTTTATAAGCGGCCAAATTTGGTTTTGTACATGTAGTTTGGCTAAACGATCGACTGCGACCGAAGGCTTGTGAAAATTTATTTCGATAGAAGATCTATTATATTAATAGCACCGCCTAAACGGGTGTCTAAGCGGACTGTATGTGTAAATAATTTTTCATGAACAATCTATTAAGATGATCACATCTGCAATTGAGTTTGCTTAGGCGGTCTATTAAAAGGACTGCATATGAAAATGACTGCATTTACAACAATCCTATTAAGTGCATGATTCACATGTGGAAATTATGATTTTTATGATGGTTCTTTAAGACGTTCATCCGTAAAATCTTGTTTATTTCTACAGATAGTTCGGCTAAGTGAACTGCATATAAAAAAATATAATTTTTACAAATGACACATATGTGTAATTAAGTCTATTTATATAGACAGACATGTTATGTGGACCACTATAGAAAATGGATTTGATAGGAGGGTCACGATAGTCTCTCTCCTTTCATGTGTATAGTGAAAAGAGATATCTATAAAAATCATTTTTTATAGAAAAAGTGTGGCTGTTTATAAACCATACGCCATATGCTGAGAAAGTCGCAAGTGCACTCCGAAATTATCCCTGCCCATATATATATATATATTCTTTTGTACGTTGTCCTTTGCTACAAAGTACAAACTGATGAGAGGTGTATCAAAGAAGACGCAGACCCTGCAACACGTCGATCAGTCCGAAATTCAGAGCAAGTCGATCTGTGCGGCGGCGAGGTACGTACAGCGTACGGCAGATCGACTCGACTCTTTTTCACAAAATAATAACTTGGTCAGAAATGGAGATCGATCGATGGAGTACTTGATTGTACTCGATCCCCTTCAAGCTAGCTAGAGCCGTTGTACCCCGGCCTCTTCAGTTCGTCCTAGCTACCGTTTCTGGCGGCTCAGGATGTACATCACGTGCTGCACATACGAACACCAGATGACCAGAGTCGCGAGGAGGAAGAAGAAGATGATATCGATGGCAACAGTGTACAGCTAGCAACTATTTAGTTTGCTGAGTATTTGTTAGTGACACTGGATAAACAGTCGACACTCTGTTAGTGTGCGGAAACACTGTTCAGAGTTTCGGACGGCACTCAGCCTATCTAGGTGTTTGTCAAGTATCTGAAAGAATAACTTGATAAGCTCTCTGATACTCTATAAAGCTATTGTTTCCAATGCAACAATATTCTATAAAAATTATAAACATTTATTAACTAGATGTACGTAGTGTATTGATCAGTTGCTCCTGATCGATTCACGTGTGTTCAACTTGAAATGCGAATTGGCAACGAAACAATAATTCACAATTCAATCAATTAGACTGCACAAATTAATCAGTTATTTATTACTAATTAACCAACAGCTTGTGGACCTCTCAGCATTTGGTTTAACTAAATCTCTCCTCATGGAAATGAATAAATATGGAATGCTGATGAGCTGATCCAACTGGGAACGTGCTTCTAGAAGCACACATGCGCCAGCGCTAGATGAAGTAGCTATCCTAGACAGCGAGCATATGCATATTAATTGCCTACATTAATTACTGGATCACATCTAGCCTCCAAAGCGACGTGTTAAAGATTCAATGCTTTTTTGAAGCCGGAAATTTTACACTAGCAAGAAACTAGATCAAGTTAACAAAACCATGCTTACCGATTCAGTAATCGTAGTTTAATTTGTAGGTATTCGTTAACCCTTGGTTAACTATAACCAAGGTAACGGTATAATCTCTGTTTCATAATATTATAACTTGGGATCAAATTTGATATAACATAGTACAATGAATCTGGACAGTATCGCTATCCAGATTCATTGTACTATGTTATATCAAATCTGATTTAAGTTGTAATATTATGGGACAGATGGAGTAGTTATTGCCGTTGTATCATCTTCAATAACCGATCAGCTAGACTAGATCAATTCTTAGAAAAAACACTTCGAAATACACCCGTTGGAAATAAAATCATAAGAGACAAATCCATGCATCTATACACCGTAGTCCACTAGTCCTCTTGGCGACACACCAAGGCCGGCTAGATGGAAACAGATAAGAATTGTCGTCGCATACATGGAAAAAAATGGAACGACTGAACTGAAGAAGCTGACATGCAGGTTCATGCGGCTGGTGACCACCGAGGCACGGAAATAGTTGCTCGCTGTTGAATTCAAAGCACATGCTTCTAGCATTCCAGAAACGGCGCCGGCCGGTGGTGGCCAGGTTCCTCCTCGGCGACGGCGACGACAACAACGACTTCAATGAACGATGCGTCGGCTGCTGATCGATCGGCTGGGCCCTTCCTGATGTGCAACGCTGATTTTTCGTCTCTCTGACGGACGGTCGAGCATGGAATTGGAAAAATATTGGGGGTGGTTCAGATCGAGATAGCTTGTTCGCTAGCCAACTTGATGGCGACGTAGCATGAGGCAGATGTTGCTGAGAGATTAATTAATATGTAGTTTAACGAGACGATGCAACTGGGGTTGTTTATGTTCTTCCGTTGAAAAGCGGTCAAAAAGATTGTTTGGATGTAAGCTGGTATCCCGTTCCTTCTATCCGAAACTCCGAGCATCACGCGTGTGTGTGCACGTAGGGTAGTGTCACATGCCGGCCGCAAAAGTGAAAAGTGCAGCAGGCAGTAGCGTTCGTTCGTGCGTGTTCACCGAATTTATTCTAATTCAGAGAGAGAGTGTTCGGTAGGGATTTAAATTCTAAAAAAAATGTTCGAGAGAAATGTTTTTTTTCTAGATCATGTCTAAAAATATTTCTGAAGCCTCGATCAAAATCACTTGTAAAATTATTTGGCTATAGCTCTAAATTTTCTTGAAATAAACTAGAATCGGTGTGAAACATCTTTTTAGGTGATTCTTCTTGTAGTGTAAAAAAGAAAAACGATTCTGATTCAAAACACTTTAAAAAATACCGTTTAGATAGAATTTTAGTAATTCTAGCCAAAAACCGAAACGTGATCCTTAATTTGAGAGAATTTCAAAACAAGCCACTAGTACAGTCCGAATCCTACACGGGAAACTGGGAAAGACAACCGAGGCCGAACCGGCCCTCGAAAAAATACCAACGTTGGTTCAACCCGAGCCAGCCCAATCTGTCGCGGCCCATAATCCTCACAAGTCCATCCCCTCCTCGAAAAAAGGTTCGATTTTTCCTGATATTTTCCGTGTTAGTTCCAATATCCTCTTGATCCCTGCAAGCAGGTTCCGAGAATCGCTCAAACCAGCTCGGTTATCGTAGTTTTTTTAACTTCTCGGCTGTCGTGGATCGAATCGATAACTATGGTAATCGAACGATAATTGATTGTTCGGTGTATACAGTAACTATTATAGTACCAGTTTGGAAAACCTGGCTGGACGCGATTAACTCAGGTGAATCGTCAATGGCGTCACCGGCGCCTCTGCCTTGCCATATCACCCTGCAGGAGTCCAAGTGATCGTTGACGCAACGAGGAACGGATGAGCTTGAATGATTGGGTCAAATGATTTGTACTTCTGTCACCCAAGTGATCTTCCAAGTGGTGTTACCAAAACACGGAAATAAATTATATGGATGTAGGCTTCAAAGTGTTTTCCGTAAAGACCCTCATCTAGATTAGCTCTCTATCGTCAAATTACCTCAGTCACCTCAGTCATTCGTGTGACGTCAATCTAAACAGAGTCCCATCGATGACTTTGAAATACACCCTATAAAATTTATTTCCTGTATTTACTGCTATCAAATTAGCTTAGTCCTCTACGTAGCGTCAATAAAAAAAGTCGTGGGCTTAAGACTTTAGAGCTCACATTCACGGCCCCAAAAAACCATGTTCCCATCACTATTCACTACATCCAACAGTACGACACTCCAGCTACTGCCGTCTGCATCGTATCGTAGTAGTTTTATGAAGTTACAGTGTGTGTTGCTCTTAACAGTGGCTTGTATCAGATGCACACTATATACATTGTTATGACTTCAGATTGGAGAAATTCCTAACTCCAAAAATTCTTAGATTTGAAGCTATGAATCATTTTGATCATCTACTAAATAAAAAAAATAAAGTTAAATACCAACTCTAAGATTTTTTTGGGCTGCTCCAACTTGAAGCTGAAGTTGGAGCCTGTTACCAAACAGGGTACAGCACAGCAGGAATAAATAGCAGAAAAAATAATACTAACATAAACCATCATAATTTCGTAGCGAAGGCAGAGTAGTCAAAACTGAAATCGTTTTACACTGATCATCAGATGGTTTTACTTATTACTAATGTATGTCTGCAAGCATGACATGAGGTTATTTCTTGCAAAGAAACCCAGATAATGAAACAGTCACAAGAGTCATTGCAAGCTACATTTTGATCTCAGGCATCAAACATGAGGCTGAACTTGGTGGCAAGAGGAATGGATATAATGGCAGCACCCAACGCAGCACCAAAAATACGGTGTGAGATCGAGAATGTCGCCCTCAGCTGAGGCTTTTTCAAAGGGAGATGGGGTGACAGTGGGCGGTTTGCAATAGGAGCCGACAGGGGACGACTTGTGTGCAGGAGCCGGCTTCCAGATGGGGACATTTTTGGTTTCACAGCTCCTAGGGATGAAGATGTGTAGCTCCTAGCTTGCTCAAGACTTGAGTGTCTCAGGCAATCCATGCTGTTGAAGGATGAGTTTGAGCCAGCAAGGGCACCTGAAAATGATGAAAAAAGTGAGGGTATCTTATTTCATATCACTAATGCAGTTGCAAAGCATAGTTGACTAGATTCGAAAAGCAAATGTGCAGAGAATTTAGCCCCCCAAAATTGCCAAAGATGCAGTAAGTCAATTAGCTGTGGATCAAATTATGCACTACGCCCAATTCCATAAAAATACTATAGATGAATCTAAAAATGGTGAAAAACATGTTTCATTGTTAACCAAGAGCAACTTATTCTGGTGTGATTGCAATTTGCAAGCTGTGTGTCCTACCTCAGCTGCAGCCTGCAAGTCAATTACTACATTGCACATGGTACATGACAACAATATACTTGCAAAGATGCCTGTACGCACCCCAATACCCCACTATGACCACTAGGGTGGATGCATGTTGTAATTGTTGATATATCAAGCATAAACCCGGATGACACAGCACATAGACATATTCATGCAAGAATTTTTACCACGTAGAGCAAATGGTGCATCTCTGAAGACTGCAAATCGAGCGTTGGTCTGATACTTCTCCATTCCTAAACAAACAAGCAATGATCAAACATTGTACTCAACACAAAGTCACAGTTTAGTAAAAGAAATTTATTTAGCTTTTCTTTTTTGCAAACTGAGTTTGGGGAAGGGGATTAATGCTTGATGTATGCTGGAGATCTCGCAATCATATGAACCTACTGAACTTTAAACATAAATCAAACAATGCATTTTACCAACTTGAATTAAAATTCCGTGCTAAGAAACGGCTATACAGGGGAACAAAAGGAAATATATCAAATTAAACTGTTGTCGCAAATCGATCTACTCGTACAATTTTTCCAGGGCTTTTGCTAACCCATGAACCTTCACTAGTTACTAAACGAGTGAACGCATCCAAATCAAGAAAACGGCATACCAGTTACTCGGCATATGGATGGGAGGAAGGTTAGGTGGAGCCGTGGAAGGGAAGGGAGGGAGGACTGAGGAGTGCCGAGCGCCCAGGTTTAGGAGGGCGGGGCGGCAGGGCAGTGGCGGTGCCGGGAGGAGGTGGACCGGCCGCGGGGTGGTGGGCGGGGGCAACGTAGCCACCTAGCGATTAGGGTGAGCGGGACCGAGGAGGAGGCGGCGGCGGGAGAGGACTGGGTGGGTGGTGGAGGGGGAGAGAGAGGGAGAGGGGGAAGGAAAATAGAGCTTACCGCGGAGGATGGCGGAGGGGCGCGTCAATCGCCGGAGATCGCTGGGGAAAACGTCGCGGTGCGGCGGCGGTCGTGGGGCTCGCTTGTGTTTTGCGCTCGGGCGATGCAGCGAGACGAAAGGGCTGATTTGTGTTGTTGCCCGATGCCAAATCACCAAAATCTAATCCCTCTTTGCAAAAATGCTTTAATTCTAACTTTCAACTTTATCCAAAAAGAATTTATTTCTACCATTTTAACTATACTCAGTTTACGAATTAAAAATATTATTCCTTAAATAACTTAGGTAGTATTTGGTTGCTTGAACCAAATCTATTCAAGATGGTTCGGTACAGTTTCGAAGAATGAGTCTATTTGGTTGGCTGTATGTTACGAAACCATTCAGAATAGGTTGGTTTAGATTATCGGAATATTCTCTTCTGATATTGAACCATTCTATGTGGCAAAAATAAGCGAACGACGCCGTCCAGTTTCTGTTAACTATGCTAATTATCTATGATTAGTTAAGATTAGTGGTTATTAAGTATTTTTAGCTAAAAAATCATTATAATTAGATGTTATTAGCCGTAACTTATTATTATTATGGCTATTTTGTGATGAATACTGATAGCTTAAGTTATCATTAATGATAATTAATGAAGATTAATACTAATTAGCATAGTTGATCGATAGTTATAAATATAAAAAATATTATTATGGCCAATCAAACACACGTGTGTACAGCCAATCAAACACATTCATGTATCATCTCATACATCCAACTAAATAATCTACTTGTACCACCTCATCCAGGACCATCTCATCCCGAATCAATCCATTTAGGATCATCACATACTATTCAGCTTCATTCAACGAATCAAAAACTACCTCACATATCACTTCACATTATTTTCTTCTCAATGAGATAAAATTTACTCTTTTACATTCATCACTAATTTATCAATTTTATTTTTTTACTTTCACCACTAATTTATCAATTTTGTTTTAAAAGTAGAGTATTTGTTGGTACAGATTAAGTAATAAACATTGCGCTAAGTTTATTTTGCCCCAAAACTCTGAAATATTTTATAAACCTACCTACCAAACACCACGTAAAAATTCAGTATGCTATTAAACCAAAAAATTACATAATACGAATTCATCTTATCAAATGTTGGTAATGTAGAAATTCGGTGTGATTGATCTAG
>KE370864.1:108389-122950 GCA_000418225.1 Zizania latifolia
AGTTGCCAGAGCGGCCGTAGGTGCCGACGATGTTTGGAGCGCCGCCGAGGCATCACCTTGTTCTATTTTGGTGTTTCCTGTGTTACTTCAATGGAAGCAAAATGGAACCTGCGTGCATTTCTTCTCTGTGTTGGCCTTTGCCAAATTCCGCGATCGATCTTTCTGTTCTTGAAAGTTCTTCGCATGTTCTTGACTTGTTCTTTGTGCTCAGTGTGAGAAAGTGCTGATAACGTGTTTTGAGTAGAACGAAGAACAGTGAATACAAATGAGAAAACACAGTGAATGCCAAAATGAATAAGTGCTTTATTGATGATTGATTACAGGTTTATATAGATGTGAAACAGTGCAAGAGCCAAACGGCAGACGCCTGTTGGTGCATGCGGACGCGTTGCTTTGCTTGGCGTTGATTGCCAGCGGCCGTGTCGTTCCGCCTGGAGCGTTGCGATGGAGAGATTAACTCCAACACTCTGCAAGCCACAGTCTCCTCCTCCAAGCCACCATCTCAAGCTGAGTTGGAGGTTTCTCTCCAACGTGGCAACCGAGGCCACGCTCCAGCATGAGCATTATAAATGCTCTAAAAACACTCTTTTTGTAGATCTGCTTATGTACATGATCCCAAAATACTGTCAAAAATGAAGAATCACAGAGAACTGCTGGATCGTGCTGAGAAAAAGTACATGGTAGTATAAATATTTTGAAGACAAAAATTACCTCTTCTACGAGTACTAGATTAGATTACTGTATTTGTAGGACAAATATTAAACTCTACAACTTCCGATGGAGTAATACTCTCTCTGTTCCAAGTATTAGACGTTTGATTTTTTACTAGTTAAATTTACTCTACTTTAACTAATTTTATATAAAATATAATATTAAATTAGTTTCGTTAAATTTATTCTAAAATATTTATTTATTTATTTGAGAACAGTCAAACGAGAGAACGGATCAGCCACGATGTGTCTACATATATACACTCATCACGAGATGACTAGATCCAGTACAGCTGGCTGCATAGAATATGCCTCTATATAAAAAAATCAGCGAACCTTTACACATAACAATATTTTATTTTGGTAATATCTTATAGTATTTTGTCATATGAGCATGCATTACAAACTCGTGTGACAATTCAATTGGTCCTGTGGATATGAATGAATGGAAAGCCAAAAACTCAAAGTATTGCCAGGGTGGATGGCATCACATGACTAATAATTTTGTTTGATAGACTAATATAGTATATTCTTATAGTATATTCTTTCTATGGGCCTACTCATCTACAAACCAAACAATATTTAAAAATTAGATAAGCATATAGGGTTTGTTTGGTACAACTCAAACTCCGAGATTCATGCTAGATTTGAAATCTATATAGTTTAATAAAATAATTTAAACTTTTATTTTTAGTTTAAAATAAATTCTAGATTGCTCAACTACCCTCAATCCATCCATGACTTAAAAATTTCTGGATCTACAGTTATACCAAATAGGACCATAATATCCATCTAACCAAATGTATCCTTAGCATTAGTTTCGAGCAACTTCAGATTCAAGATTTTCTAAATTTGATCAATCTTAACTTTAAAAAATATTAGATCTATAATTCTGGTATACTTAAAGCATTTAGTTGAGTCATCTAGTCTTTATTTTAAACTAAAAATAAAAACTTTTATTATATTATATAAATTTTAGATGCTACATGATATGGGAGCTTGAGGTTTATGAGGTGTGATAAACGTATTTAATTGAGTCATCTAGTCTTTATTTTAAATTAAAAATAAAAAATATTTTATCATGTAAATTTTAGATGTCACTCTCTCTATCTCAAAATATAATAATTTTTAGATTTAGACATATATACCATAACACATTCCTTAGGGTGGGTAAGTATTAGGGGCGGATCCAGGGGTACGTCGGGTGTGCCGGAGCATACCCTGGTTCCATGATATTGAACTAGTATATGTTAGAGCCGAAAATAGCACAAGGAATTTCTTGGCCCAACGGTGAAGCTGTCGGTTCGAACCCATGGTACTGAAATATTTTAGCTTTTTTTTTCTTCCACGTCCTCGCTTGCGCTCCTTTCTTACGCTGGGGTCCTTACAGTTTCTTTCTTACTGATTAGTGATTACTTATATGTTTTGGTCCATCTATAATATGTAAATTTCGTCTCTACACTGATATATTTTAGCTTTTTTCTTCTTCCACGTCCTCGCTTGCTCTCCTTTCTTACACTGGGATCCTTACAGTTTCTTCTTTCTTACTGATTAGTGATTACTTATATGTTTTGGCACATCTATAATATGCAAATTTCGTCTCTAATATGATGATACCGCTTATATAATTTTTAATATCGTTTCTCCTTTCAAATGTGTTTTCTTTTGGTCGTTCTTGTTTAGACTGATTTCAGCAGAAGTAGACCGGTTGTGAATAATTTAACGTTTTTTCTTTGGTTTTTTATGTTCCGCCTGTTTGAGGAACAAAACTTATTGTTTACATGTATTCTACGCTACGTTTAGTGACTAGACCAGATTAAACACTTTGTTGTTTGTGACTATATATCACAATAAAAGTATGATATTATAATTAAGGTATTAAACACTATTATTATGATGTTTAAATTATTTATATTCATGTAAGTTTCTAACTTAATCTTTTAATTTAAGACTTATTATATTTTTTAGTGTATGTATAGTGAGTTACGGTGCAAATTTAATAATTATTTACTCAATTATAAAAATATTTTTACCGAATTAGATATTAAGATTTCAACGCGGCATACCCAGTGATAAAATCATGAGTCCGCCACTGGTAAGTATAGATCCAGAAGTAATTAGGTAGATTAATAAGTAATAAAATATAAAAATAATATGAATATTTTAGTGAGGTAAAAATAATAATACTAGATAACTATATTTAAAACAAATTTTAAATTAAAAAACGCTATTGATACTGACGTTGGAGTTCCGTGAGATATGATAAACGGGGCATTAATTTAGTCCCGGCTACGGTCGCTGGCCCCCGGAACGACGTGGTTTCATCGTCCCGGGCCGAAAGGCGCGCCTTGCCGCGTCAGAAAACACCCGACATCACGCGGGCCCTGGTGGTTATGAATTCCACCGCCCACAGCATTCTCGACCTCCCTTTCTCACATTCACATGTACCACTCGGAGTAGCAGTGCACTACCGCACTACTGCTTCACCATAAAGCAAAAGGATGCGAAGTAGCAAAACCCCAATTCCCATGTGAAGTTGGACTTGAGAGGCAGCATCATGCAACTGTAGCACGACTCATTAGGGTAGTCAATCTCACAAGGAGAGACTTGAGGTCAAGGAAACGCCAAAGAGAGCCCCTTTTGGTGGAATTTCCAGGAAGATACACTTGTCGCGGTGTCACTCGTCTCCGCTGCCTATAAAAACGAAGGTGTCTGGCAGTGGCCGTGCAGTAGTGTCAAGTGTGTGTGTTGGTTGTGGTAGGCATGGATCACTTGCCGCTGGTCGCAGCGTCGGCGTCGGGGCAGGGGAAGGTGCTGGACGCGTACAAGAAGGCGCTGACCACGGCGGCGTCGGTGGCGGCGTATATGGTGCTGGCGCGCAGCATGGCGCGGGAGCTGCTCCCGGACGAGCTCCGCGGCGCGGCGCGGTGGTGCGCGGCGTTCGTGGGGGCTCGGCTGGCCGGGGCGGAGAAGGAGCGCCACACCGTGGTGATCCGGCGGGAGGTCGACGGCGGCTACTACGAGAGCTTCGAGAACGACATGTTCGACGCGGCGCGCACGTACCTGGCCACCAAGATCGACCCGCGCGCCATGCGCCGCCTCTCCCTCATGCGCACCCGCACCCGCTCCCGCGGCAAGGAGCCCGACAGCGTCAAGAGCTGGAGCACGCTGATGTGCATGGAGCCCGGGGACTCCACCACCGACGTCTTCGAGGGCGTCGAGTTCAAGTGGTCTTCCATCGAGATCGGCGGCGACGACGGCAAGAATGGCAGGGGCGGCCACCGCGGCCCGCGTGAGTCCCTGGAGCTCAGCTTCGACGCCGAGCACACAGACATGGCGCTCGAGCGGTACATCCCCTTCGTCACCGACACGGCGGAGCAGCTACGGAACCAAGACCGCGCGCTGAGAATCTACATGAACGAGAGCCGGTCGTGGCACGGCTTCAACCACCACCACCCGGCCACGTTCGACACGCTCGCCATGGCCCCGGAGCTCAAGCAGTCCATCATCGACGACCTCGAACGGTTTTTGAAGCGGAAGGACTACTACAGCCGGATCGGCAAGGCGTGGAAGCGCGGGTACCTCCTCTACGGTCCGCCCGGCACCGGCAAGTCCAGCCTCGTCGCCGCCATGGCCAACTACCTCCGCTTCAACCTCTACGACCTCGACCTCTCCGAGGTACACCTCAACTCTTCTCTGCAGAAACTGCTCATCAACATGCCCAACAAGTCCATCCTCGTCATCGAGGACATCGATTGCTGCTTCGACACCAAGGTGAGGGAAGACGGCAATACGGCGGCGCCGCCAGAGCCCCCCGCCGTCGACTACATGCCGGAGTTCGACGACGACGGCTCACCGCGCAAAGTGTTCTTCGCAGCCTCGGGATCTTTGAAGCCTCATCAACAGGAGCTGCAGCAGCATCAGAAGATAACACTGTCCGGCCTTCTCAACTTCATCGACGGACTATGGTCGACGAGCGGCGAGGAGCGGATCATCGTCTTCACCACCAACTACAAGGACCGGCTCGACCCGGCGCTGCTCCGACCAGGGCGCATGGACCTGCACATCTACATGGGCTACTGCGGCTGGGACGCCTTCAAGACGCTCGCCCACAACTACTTCCTCATCGACGACCACCCGATGTTCCCGGACATTCAGAAGCTGCTTGCGGCGGTGGACGTGACGCCGGCGGAGGTGTCGGAGATGCTGCTGCGCAGCGAGGAAGCCGACGTCGCGCTCGGGGGTCTCATGGAGTTCCTTGCCAAATACAACGCAAGAAGAAAAAAGATAAATTCAGTGGTTGAATAGTGGGCGACCGAGTGGCCGACGAGCAAGGCGGTCTCCGGCCCCGTGCCTTGAATAGCTGTCTGCACCGGCAGCTCTCGCCGTCTCGCCGCAGCTATGATGTGATGCACGCCGTGCACTTGGATACATGTGCCAATTTCCGAAGCTCGTTTCTTGATCACTTTCTTCCGGTCTTGTACTCTGTGCTCATGTTCTTGCCATCTTCAATTTCTTGGACAGCATTCTGTTTCGTTTTTTTCTCAGATCTGTGACGTCCACAAATCGGTGACATTAGAGTACAGCGAAATTTATCGAGACCTGTTAAATGTGCAAAGATCCAGTGAAATTTGAAACTAATTGAAATTTTGATTCAACGAAATTCTGCTTACATCTACAATATGCACATGCATTTTGGATTAGGAATGTCAAGAAAACAACCAAATCTGTGTAAAAAATAATGAAATTCAAGCCTAGGAGTAGCATCGGTGTATCCATACTCATCAAATACAAGATCGAGATTGTTTTTATTCCGTGTTTCGAGGGAAAAATGGATGGTATTGGTAATTTGGAGCAGCTTTCATTGGCATTGCAAATCTTCTTCTCTTTTCAAATCATGGGGTCAGCTCCATCCACAGAAACTTTATTTTTAGAACAAATTTGATATATTAGTTGATAAATTAGTATTAAATAGTACTCTCCCTCTCTCTGTTTCTGAACGTAAGTCATTCTGATATTTTCTAGATTTCAATCTAGATATGTATAAATGAATCTAGGAAATCTCATAATGATATTCAGAAATAGAAGTAGTAACAAAGAATAAAACCTTTTAATTTAACTGAGGAAATATAAAAAAGAAGAAATATTTTTTTGACAAAGTTGAAATATAGAAATGAATTATTTTTGACAGATGGAGTAATAAATTTGGGCCCATGTAACTATCAAAGGCCGGCCCATCAGAGGCGCGTGCGTTTCGAAATCCGACCGTTCGGCGGGCACCCACATCTCCCGCTCAAACCCCAAATACCCCAACCCCACCACCGCAACCGCCGCGATCCCGCTCCTTCCCGTCCGCTCCCGAACCTTCTAGAAACTTCCTCTCCGCCGGCCATGAGCCGCCGCGAGCCCGCCGCCTCACCGTTCCGGGATCTCTCCAACTCCAATCTCCGCACCCCGAAGCCTAACCCCAAATCCCCCTCTCCGCTTTTCTTCACCGCCTCCAAGACCGGCCCGCTCCCGTCCGCCACCCCGACGCCCCGGCGCCGGCGGGGGCCTCTCTCCGGCGCCCCGAAGCAGACTCCCCTCGGACGCCTTCTCCAGGCGCTCGAGCTCGACCAGTCGAGCTCCGCCCGGCGCGCCGAGTCCGGTCGCGACAGCGCCCTCCGCTCGTTCGCCGCCTCCGCCTCGTCATGGCTCTCCCTGCTCCTCCGGGACCCCTCGGCCTGCGGTTGCGACCCTGCCGCGGCCTCCAAGGTCACCCACGACGCTTCCACTGTCGGCAAGCGCGACGCGCTCGACGGGCAGCGGGCGCATGGACGCAGCCCGAAGAGGCGCCGGGGCGGGGATCACGGGGGGCCAAGGAGGAAGACGATGACGCCGTCCATGGCGGATTCGTTAAGGGAGTCCCTGAGGGAGGTGTGCAGCCTGGAGGATGTGACGGAGAGGATGGGGAGGTACATGAGCACGGAGGCGTGCGAAGAGGTGCTCGTCATGATGAGCCAAATTTGCAAGGTGAGGATTATTCCTAGGATTTAGATTCTGCAGCATGTTAATATGGTGTAGTTAATTTCGATTATGTTAAGTTAGGCAGATCAAATGGGTGAAATTATTCGAGGAGTCCACTTATGTTCTAAATTAACTTCGGGTGGCTGCTGGGTAACTAGACAAGATGCAAATTTCGAGGTTGATACATGTAACTTGAGTAGATTGCTAGGATTTGTATTTTTAGCATAGTTATGACAATTGTAGTATCTTCTCTTGCCAAATAAGCAACAACACATTGGTATTGGAAGTATTGGTAGCACGTCACGGTGTATGTTGTGTTGTCGTGCCTCTTTATTGTCTGTAAGAGCTCGTGCTGTTTGTTCGTGAATGAAATTTCGTGCTGAATTGTGACCTCACTGTCTTTATTTTTTGTTCAGTACTTCAAAGCTGTAAGAAAGTACTTATCTAAAATGGAAACACAGAAACTTTTCAGCCCAGATTACACACACCATCACTGGTGCTCTAAGCGTTAACTGCTTTTGCAGAACATTGACGATGGCAGGTTGAAGATGAAAGCACATTGCCCTCTTGTTTCTGATCTTAGGCTGAGAGATAAAGCAACAAGAATTTTCATGTGTTACAATCCAGAGTGGCTCAGGATCGGTTTACATATTGTCCTTGGGGGTGATTCCATGCTACAGAATGAATCGCAGAAAAAGGACAAGGAAGTTGCCTTTCTAAAACTTGTTTTGGAGAAGCAGTTGTTCACTCAAATGACTGCAAATTCTTTTGCCCTCAATAAGGTGGTTGAGGGGCTCCGTAGACCAGCTTATACTGAAGAAGTGAGCAACATCATACTGAAAAGAATTTTTCTGCTTGTTGCTGCACTAGACAGAGCTAAAATGGAAAATGTCCTACCTTCGGAGTCTGGAATTGATGGCCTCGACGGTGGATCCCCTTTGTTATTTTGTCGCCAGACCCAAATAAAATCAAGTCGGCAAATTGTTCAGGGTAACATTTCTGAATTCATTTGCTTTTGATGAATTTGTATGAATTATATTTAGCTGGTCTTAACTTCTTCTACTGCTTCTCGACTTGTAGAGTCATTGGCAGAAGTCATGCATGGAGAAGGTGATCTCTTGATGCATCTCATGACTATGGGGTATAAACTGAATTTTTATCAGCAGGTATTTCTTATTGGGAGCGTTATCTGTGTTATAAAGTTTTGTAACAAAGTGCTGAACTGTGCTGTATTGTGTTGTAGTTCCAAGTTTTGTTTCCAAGTGGTTTAATTAATGTTTCAGGTACTTTGTGGACTGTTCTAATTTTGTTTATTTGTCAGCTTTCTCTGTCAGAGTATGATTTTACTATGGGAAATTTATTTGAAGATCTCCAAGATGGCATAATTCTTTGTCGAGTTAGTCAGCTCCTAACGTCTGATGCATCGATTATTTTGGTATGATTGATTTTTGCAACATTAGCTAGTGATATTCTTACTGCATTCTGATTTACTGTGTTAACATTCTTTATTTCAGAAAATGATTGCCCCATCAGATACATATAAGAAAAGGTTGCACAATTGCACCGTGGCAATCCAGTATATCAAGCAAGCTGGGGTTCCGTTGTCTGATGCAGATGGAGTCTCAATTTCTGCGGAAGACATCACTAATGGGGATAAGGAGCTTATTCTTTCGTTGCTTTGGAATGTGTTCATTTATATGCAGGTTAATCTATAAATTATTTGGGATCTCTTTACTCTTGTGGTAGCTTTCATTATAATACATGTTTGTTTCTCTCGGAGATCTAAAATTCTGGATTGTTTTTAATAGTAGGTTAAAATCTGATGCATAGACGACTTAATTATAATTGTTAGGTTTGTACTATGGCCTCGCAGCAGTCTAAGGTCTCTTTGGGATAGCTTATTGACAGCTTATACTTAAAGTAGAAGCGGATTATGTGCAAAACGGAAAAATTATAGCTAGCTTAAGTAATAATCATAATCAATAATATAACTAATAATCTGAATCAGTCATTCCCTACTCATCTAATAATCAGAATTATGTTATAATTCTGATTATTTAATGCTGTCTTAAAGGGGTCAATATTATCTAAACTTTTACTTGCCTAAATCTGAAAGTTTGCAGTAACGATTTTCCAATTAGTGAAAATTAGGTCTCAAGCACTATATAATGATTCCCTATTATGTCCTGTAGTCTGTAAATTAACTTGTTTTAGGGATAATAGTTATTTAGTTTTCCCTTTCAAGTGAACATTCTCAATGTAAAATTTTAAATTATGCCGCAAACACTATATAATGATTCCCTACGATTTTGTGCACTTTGTAAACTGTTTTTTTCAGAATTGTTTGCTAAGGCAATTGTTTTCATCTAGCTTGTTTAGACTCAGTGTGCTGAACTTCAAGCTACTGTGTTGTCAAAATAATTGCTTGCCATTCCTTCTGTAAATTTTACAATCTTGTGTTCTTATGCAGTTACCGCTGTTAGTAAACGAAACTTCAATAGCTCATGAACTATCCAGACTAAAATCACCTGTATCGGTGAGCACTGTACCCAGAAGATCTTTTTTTCTCCTTCAAAGTCCTTTTTTCCTCCAATGTAGACTAGCAGCGCTTATAACTCAGAAGTTTACATAAATATTTATATCATTACAGTATTACACTAAATTGCAGGATGCCAGGATGCATGCCTTAGTAAACTTGCTTATCAAACAGTTACTGTATCTACTTTTCCTACCAGACTATTAATGAATCATCATATGGCTGCTTATTCCTTCAAGGTTTCTGAAAAATAGTGTCGGTTCTTACAAAGCTATCACCAACAAGTACTGGTTGCACTAGCAAAATGTTTGTGCATTGCACTGGCGGAAAAGGGACATATATGTTTGGCAGTGGCCAGCGTATGCAGTTTTCTTGCCTTCTTGGATTCTTGCTGAAAGTCTGGTATAGCTACAGAGGAGGGGGGGGCATCATGAGCCAGTGAAAGCAATAAAAGAAAACAAATGTTCAAAGTATGGACTTGTAAAGATGAATCAAGGTTTTGAGATTTAGTCCATTTAATCCTTTCACAGTGAAACAAAAAATAAAAGGGACTGTGAAAAGACTGTTGATCCAGAGTTTGAAACTCTATTCAAATCATTGTCTTTTTACCTAAAAGATCTAAAAAGAAAAATTCAAAACCCACACATTGTGTCATGGGTATTGGGCCAGGCCAAGCACATAGGAACAGTACCCGTGTGGTACTGTAGCATGAACAGTACGCGCATGTGCTATAGCGTGAAGCCATGAATTAGGAATAAGATTTATATTTAAGAATATTATCTTTAGAGATTATATCTTCAAGAGTCCTAAGTTGTATTTCCTTAAGAATAGTTAGTAGATTATTTGGATGTATTATAAATATGTCTTAGACAGGAAGAAATAAAGTATCACAAATTAGATTAAAAGAGGACGGATTGGAACCCTACCTTGCCAGCGCCGCCGCGCCGACGAGGCCAGGGGCCAATACCGGCCATGTCTTTGGTCCAGATCTTTAGAAAATAATTCTACACGTGACACACAAGCATGTAGAAAGAGAGGATATAAATACTTACACTACTAAAATATAAACACACTATACAGGAAAGTAAATAACACAAGCACAAGAATAAAATCTTTTTATTCATGAATATGAAAGATTACAAGACTAACCAAGTTAGCCAAGAACTAGCATAGCAAAGCTAGCCTCAACAAGACTGATTCTTATCAGCTCATCTCCCTAGAGCTCTCTTGATATTTCTCTTAAAGTTTTCTCTCCAAAGCTGCTATCAACTCTTGCCTATGCCTCCCCTTTTATAGGCCAAGGAGTGGGCTGAAATTCCTATAGAAAAAACTATGCATATCCCTCCAAGTTTTGTAGTCCCTACTCAAGCTAAAAACAGCCATACATCAGCTTCTTGGCAGCCAAGATAGCTGCTGATTTTTGCCACCTATCTAGAGAAACCAAACCAATCCACGCACACGTCCATGCATAGTTACCTTGAGTAATGTAGAACCCCGAGCACTGTAGCAATCATTTTCCTTATCTTTTTCTTCTACATCTTTCTTCCAATTTTCTTCGCAAGTCCAGTGCTTCAAGGTACAACTTGTGAAGCCCGTCGCAACAAACTTTCCACACACACGATGTTTGTCCACCATGAACATACTTGAATCCAAACATGTCATCCGGCATCCCGACCGACCTTGGCTCCTTCAGTCCTTCCTGAGCGTAGTCTAGTCCCTACCGTTGACCAAGGTTGACTTCAAGCCACCTGCACATCAAGGATCAAACAAAACCGTTTCTCGGGCACAAATATTGCAACCTGACCCACATATTAGTCAACTATGTGCATATGAGCTAGATGTATCCTAGGAAAGCCAACCTTTTAAAATCTATTCATAGACACATATGATCAACTCAACTCACTGAGATCGTCAATTTTTCATCACTAAACAAAGACCATTGAAGCATGTGTTACACTTGTACAAGCAACATATTCAAAATTTGATGAAAAATCTGTTTATAAGTCTGCTTCTTATTTATAATTTTGGTCAGAATATTTTTGTTCAGTAATATGAGATTTGCATTTATTTTCTATCAGGAACAACCAATCTCTGAGACTAAATCACACATTGGTTTGCTTTGCGACTGGCTTCAGGTAGGGATACTTTTGTTTTTTCTTCCCTACATGCTCACCATATGTACTCTACACTCCATTATTGTCTTTAAGTTTGTAACTAGGTGTCCCTTGCCTGTGAGAAGACTGTTTTTTCTGTTTATGAGTTTAATATCAAGGAATATTCATAGTACACATTTCATAAGTTTCCGTGTGGTTGTAGACACTTATATTTAGTTTTCATATTTCACACTATGTACATAAAATACACCTATGAGATTCCTTGCCTCGGTTGCGTTTAGTTTTCATATTTCACTGTTTCCATACATCTTGGTTGCATTTTAGCGTATCATATTTCTAGCACAAATAGAGTTGGTACTTGGTACCCTTTCAAAACTACTATTCAGCAACTTATATGGCAGCATTACACCCTATGTAATTTTTCATTTGTCCTTTTACAGGTGATATGTGCAAAATATGGCATTATTGTGGAAAATTCTTCTCAGATTGACAGGAGAGCACTGAACTACTTAATCAACTATTATTTGAACATCAACTTTCCTAGTTATCCTCTGAAGGTTGTCCTTGAGTTAAATTTTAATTTCTTGTTTCGTTTTAAATTTATTTCCACTTTTTTACATGCTCATGTTTTTATGTTGCTTGCTAGGAAGCATTATCTGAATGTCGAAAGGAATTGTTCAATTGTCATAAACCAGATGTGATGCCTGATATCACCAGAAATCCTCTCAACAAAACTGGAAATGTACTTGCAGAATTTACTAAGGTATAGTGGATTGTTTGTTTGGATGGCAATGAGTTTGCTTCTCATACATTTTCTGCAATGTGCAGGACCTTCCAGCTGGTGCCATCCTAGCTAATGATGTGTTATTTGATGAAAAGAGTGCAATAATTTTGCTCGCGTTCCTATCTTCACATCTGACTGATGATAGAAGATTGGTAATCTTTGTTCATCACTATCTCGTTTTATCTCCTTATGTTAAAGTCATGTTAAGCATCCATGAAACACCACCTTTGATATACCATATATATAGGAACAACTAAAGAATCTGATCAATTCAAGATTGGACCAGCAAAGCCTGGATACTAAGGCTTCTGCTAGATATAAATGTCGAGGAACAAATGATATGAAGTATCAATCCCCTCAGACAGATCACACAGATGGTTCAAGTACTAGCCAAGGTTTATCTGTTATCTCTTTCTGTGGTTACGACAATTTCAGTTGTCCTGTTATGATTGAGAAGATGAGAATTTTCAATTGTTAATAAGGCTATAAATATATGTTTGTGTTCACAAAAATACTTTGAAAGTATAACTTACTGTTTTTGTGCTAAAAATATGTGTACTTTTTTGTTGTCTTTTCATAGTCCAAGCATTTCTAACTGCGTTGGAAATATCATATGTTTCTGCAATTTTAGTGAAACTCATTTTATTATTTTTCTGCAGAGTGGGCTGCAACAGTTATACAATCTCGTGCTAGAAGAATGAATGCAATGAGCAAATATTGTAAGCTTAAGAATGCAACTAACCGGTGCAACACTAGGCATAACCCTGTAGCTTCACCCAGTCTTCAGCAGAGCATTCTTGATAGTATATCCATAAATTCTAGCACTGCTTCAGCCACTAAGCTTGTGTGTGAGGACGAAGACATGGACTGCAGCAGCTCCCCTTGTCAAGCTTTGTCCTCTCATGAACATTCAATATCCTCCAAGGCCGGCTTCTTGTTTTGCAGGAAAGTAATGGCTGCTCGAAAGATACAGTTTGCGTATAGAAGATTTGCCAAACGCATAATTTCAAGTATGTCGACTGCAATTAAGATCCAAAGCCATTGGCGTCGTTTCTCCAAGAGGATACATTTCAAAAGGCAAATTGAAGGTGTCATTGCCATCCAAGCTGTAACAAGGCGTGTTTTGTGCCGCCGGGCTTTTCAGCAGCAACGCCATGCTGCAATAGCGATTCAGCGAATTTTCAGAGGATGGTTAGCCAGAAAGAAACTATTAGGTTAGTATCTACATCTGACATGGTTCGTTCGAAAATATACACCGAACGTGGTTCGTGATGTGTTCCTGTTGAGTGCTGACTGCTTACTCATGTAGGTTCTTGGTCACCGCAATCCTGTACAAAACCTTTTGCACTTGATCAAAGTGAGCACAAGATATCTCATCGAAGTATGCAACTGAAAATTGTGGTACATTCAGTCTTGAGGCTACAAAGATGGTGGAGGAAGGTCCTGTTGCATCGGTCTATCAGAACATCAGCAATCTCAATTCAGTCCTTTGTTCGTGGCTGGCTGGCTCGAAAACAACTAAACCAAATCCTATGCGGCATCTACCTCATTCAAGTATGTGCCTTCTTTTACTATTTTTTATAGACTGGATAATATGGTTTAAGGGATGAAAATGTATATTTGATCAGTCTATTTGCAGAGATGGTGGAGAAAGGTTAGGTTTCTTGAATCAAGGAAGAAAGCCGTGATTGTTATCCAGGCTCATGTCCGTGGTTGGATAGCTCGCCAGGCTGCTGTTAGAAACAAGAAGTGTATAACTATAATTCAGGTACTGATCAACCACCAAACATAGGAGGATGGTTTAGACTTCAGTATATTTCTTCTCCTTTTGGATATACAACAATTGAGCATGTAAAGATGATGTCCATACACTTATTTGATTACAGTTTCTTTTACAGAGTTAGATGTAATGTACTCTGATGGTGCATTTTTTAATTGAAAGTCAACTGACTGATTTTGCAGTCCTACGTCAAAGCTTATCTCGTGAGGAAAGGCTCAAAGCAAGGAATTACCGATGTCAGGTCTAGATTACAGAAGTCTTCTGCACAAGTTGATGATAGTATGCGTCTGATCAGCAGAGCGGTTGCTGCGCTGTCACAGCTCATTCACTGTAGGAGCATCGGCAGTAATCGACAAAATTGTGCAACATTAAGTAAATATACTTTCATGTTTTCAAGTCTGTTACACTTTGATAATGTATTCTTAGTTTTATTACAGTTAAGTAATTAATTTCCTTGACAGTGATAGGACACAAATGTTTTATGATCCTTTACTAGGCCACTTGATTCAAGAGTTGAGAGGTTACTATATATCTGTCTTGTTTCTCCAGGTATGGCTACAGAGCATTCGGAGAAGTGCTGTGAGACAATGGTCAATGCTGGTGCGGTTGAAATTCTGCTGAAGCAAATCCA
>KE370865.1:0-18292 GCA_000418225.1 Zizania latifolia
CTCCAAATTTGTTTCAATTGAAACGCCGTTTTTCATGACTTCTCTGCATACAACTCATTAATGCGATCAGTAGCTTTTGATCATCATTGTCATTAATACACCAAAATTAATTAGGGGCCTAGATGCACCAAGATTCACTTTCACTATCCCACATATGTTCTCCAACATACGTCTATGTTATTGAGTTGGTATCTTCATACTCATGATCTGTGAGACATAATCATCAATCAATACATATACCAATCTTAGTCATACATGTTCCATATATGACTTAAACCGATCAAGGATCATTTAGAAATAGTCACATTATAAGTCTCATGAACAAATCATGTATTTATTGATCCGTAATGACAATCTATTTCAAGGAATAGAACAACATTTCATAAACATAGTATGCCTCGTACAATATCTCCATATTGACTTTAAGGGCATAATGCTAACAGAATGTACCTTAAAGTCGAAGATTAATAGCTTTTCAAAGGAGGCTAAAGCTTTTTTATGAAGATTTAAACTGCCAATATCATTTGCTAAAATTTGTTTGCGTGAAAACTAGGACTCTATTCGTCTCATAATATTGCAACCTAAGATCGAATTTGATATTTTATAATATGACGAATGTAGATAGTGCCACTATTTAGATTCGTTGTACTATAAAATATCAAATCTTGTCATAGATTCTAACATTATGGGATGGAGGGAGTACTTTATATATTATGAGTTTGATGTATCACCTGGCAGCACGACTGATAAGCTCGCGCCCATTTATCCATTTGGACAAGGAGAAAGAAACAAGATACAAGGTGCCTGCTTTGCTCAACAGCTTCACGTAGATAAGATAATTGATCAAATGACAGTAGCCTATCTATACACATTTCTGTTATGATTATGAAAGGAAGGTTAACATAGGATAAATAATAATAAGGAAAGCAATAAACTATCCAAATATAGAATAAACACACACACATATATTCCTAACACCTCTTCAAACTCGAGGCGGTGAATTAACTAGATTGAGTGGGCAGCGTGGCCATCTTCTACCCTTCACGCCACACTTTGATCGCCCAGCACGGTGAGCACTCCCCCCCTGCGTGGGCAACTTCATGCAGAGGTAGTTGTGGTGCGCTATGGCACCGAACTGATTTAATGTACTCCTCCCAAAGATGGCATTGTAGGCGTACGGGGCGTCGACGATGTCGAAGATGACCTCCTCCGACCGTGTAAGGGTGCCTTCGTCGAAGGTAACTTCGAGGCCGATTTGGCCTATTGCTTCGAGGGGTGGCCCAATGGAGCCTTGCAAAGGCCTGGCAGCAGGAAGGAGATGCTTGCGAGGGATGCACAGCTGGTCAAAAGCGTGAGCGAAGATAATATCCGCTGAGCTCCCTCCGTTGATAAGCACGTGACGCACCTTGGTGCCGATGATGTCGGCAGAGACGACGAGGGGGTCCACATAGGGGAATTTAACTCCAACGGCGTGTTCGGCTCAAAGGAGATTGGCACATGGGCCTACTCTGGCATCATAGAGGCCGATGCCGAGGTCCTAATATGTCTTACTTTGTGGACATAATCTCGCCTTTGACATTTGGACAGGTTCCCCAGGGCTCCGGTCCTAGAAATAGGTAGTACCACCTGCTTCTGAGGTCCAAACCCGTCTTCAACCTTCGAGGTGGCATTAAATTTACCATAGGGACTCGAGGATAGGCTTCGTTGGCCTTGGCTCGGCCTACAGCCTGAACATGTTCTGGACGGGCGGCTTCAGGCGCTCGATCCGTCGTCCCTCAGCTGCTAGTTCGCTCGAGGTATTCCTCTCATAAGGCCAGTATAGCCTTGCAGGTGTCGGTATTGTGGCTCCGGTTCTCGCCGTGGATGCTGCAGAAGTAGGACTGGCCTATGACGATGGGCCCCACAGGTGGCCTCGCTCCGCCCCCTCGACCTCTTTCTTAGCCTTGCTGGAACTTCGGAGCCCTTGGCTTGGTGATGTTTAGCACTTCGGTATGGAAGTGCTTTCAGCTTCGTCTTGACTCTGAAGGCCGGTGCTCCACATACGCCGGCTTCGGAGGGCTCGGAGCCTTGACTTCAGGGACTTGGACTTAGGCATTGGCGGTAGTTCTCTGGAGCTGTCCTTCTTCGAAGTGAGCATACTCCTTGAAGTACATCATAAGCTGGACCACCGAGGATATGGGCTTCCTATGAAGCTTGTCAAGGAGGCACATATTGGTGACCCCTTCACGAGCAGCGTCGTCCACCGATGACGTAGAGAGCCCTTTAATTTGGGACTTCGTAAAGGCGAAGCGCCGCGAATATTGCCATAGTGTCTCTCTAGGTTACTGCTTCACTTGGAACAGGCTCCCAGTTGACATGGGCGCCACAAAGGTCCCCTGAAAATTATTTGTGAATTTTTTCCGTAGGTGCTCTCACGACCTTACGGAGCCAGGCTTTAGGGACTAGAACCACCGAAGGGTTATGCCTTCGAGGACCAAAGGGAAACACTTCGCCATGGTATCTATTTCGCCTTCGCTGGCTTCGATAGCGAGGGCGTAAGAGCGGGCGAACTCATCGGGGTTTGAGTCTCCGGAGTATTTGGGCAACTTCGTAGCTTAGAACTTCAAGTGGAAGCCCCCTCTGCTCCTAGGGCTCCTGCTCGCCGTGGTCGCTCACAGTGACGATGGTCGGTGGCCTCGGAGGGTCTTTGGGGGCTTCTGGGATGCAGATCTAGCTAGCCGTATTTTGCCGCCACCTCATGACTTTGGCCTTGAGCAGGGCTAGCTCGGAGGCCTGCGCGTCGTCAGAGCCTCCGCTTTCCCTGGAGTCCAGCCCTAGGTCTTGTGATCAGACATAGTCAGTTTACAGCGCCCTTGGGGGCGGCGGGGGGTTCGTGCGCTGAGACCCCGTCGCCCGTGACGGAGCGGGCGCAAGGGGGTCCACAGCTGGGCCTCTGGGCCTAGAGACGTTTGCCGAAGGAGGGACCAAGGTGTGCTCCTCAGTCGTTGGGAGGGTGTCAGTCGCCGGGAGGTCGGTGGTGTGCCCTGCAACGTCCGGGGTGACATTCGTGTCGCGGAGGTTTGCGGGGAGCTCCGTAGGCCTTGAACCTGAGCCTGGTAGGTCCTGTGCGCCCGACTCATGAGGAGAGCCCTCCGGGCGCAGTGAAGTCTACGCTACTCGGAGGGACCTCCAAGTGGGAGCCGCGCTCTTACTTTTCCTCGGAAGCATGGTTCGAAGACTAGTGATAGAGAGGCTAGTTTAGAACTAGGTTCCTCATAGACAGCGCCAACTGTTAGCGTAATATGACAATACGCAACAGGTTTTGAGTGTTAAGAACCTCGAAGGGTTCGAAGTGAATTAAAGAGGTTCGAACGGTGCCCGAGGCCTCCGAATAGGATAATAGCCTTCGGATGAGAGTGGTATTAATTAATACTCTAAGTATTCAATCCCTCCTACCCTACAAAAGAGAGGGTATTTATAGGCATAACTATAACAGGGTAATACGAAGTTACCCCCTACACTAACTGACTAAAGAAAAAGGGTAGTTTAGTAACCATCCGTGTGAACAGGTCAAGACGCACGTCGTGTCGAAGAGGACGAGGGACCCGTGGTTTCAACGTCACCTCTGAGTGGTTCCAAGCTCCGAAGCATTCCTTAACGAAGGGGGGCTTCGGTCTGCCGAGGCTTCGGGCCGCCGGCTTACAAGGGACTTCAAATTGACTCTTGCCAAGGCGCTGTCCTATACCTTCGAAGGGGGTTTCGCAGATATTGTTATTAAAGCCCTTGTTAGGGTAAAAATATTTTCCCCCAACACCCTGATTTTCGCCTTTATGAAGAAAGCAGCCACTTGAAGCTTAGTACTATAGCGCAATTGTTGTCACCAAAATTTGACCGTCAGATTGCAACATAGGTTAAAGCTTTTCCGGTAGTACTTTGTTGTTTAAGTACTATTAATATAAACTGGTGCTTAGCCATGTGTTGTTGAAAATTCATAAGTTTTCTATGAATTTGGGAAATTGTTCTCATTGAAAATCTCATCCATGGTATCCAAAAGGTAACTTTTGGCAATAGACACTTTATTTATAAAACAACTTGTTTTCATGTTGGTTCTAGGTGCAAGCTAGAGAACTAGTTGGTCACACCTAGGTCAACATAAGGACTGGTCCGCAAGATCTATCATAAAAGCCTTCTCGTACAAACCACAAGACCAGTGGATAGTCCTAGTCTAGAGTATGATATGTCACAATACACTATCCAAATACAGAACTAACACACACACACATCTATAGACACACACACATATACATATATTCCTAACAGTATTACATTGTACTGTAAAAAATCATCTATCTATACATGGAAATATTTTACAGGCACGGCATTACAAAATTTGTTTGTCACCAGGGGATCTCCCCAAAATAGCCAAGAGCTGCACCTTGCTATGCACAGTAAGAATCACTGAACCATTAAGCTATATTGCTGAAAACTGTAAAGGCTTTCTGCTTAGTAAACTGTCAGATTAACACGACACATGAACTTAGTCCTCTCTCTCCCTAACAGTCCAAGTAAACTTGAAGTAAAGCTGGGGCTAGTGATTGTCACATCGATGTTATGGTGAAAGTGAATGTCACAATTTCCATTGGTGTATCTGCCATATGCACTTAACTTTCTTCACCTCCATTTCACATGGCTTAGAGTATATTGCTACAAAACTTCCTGTCAAGCCTTGGTCATGAGGGCTGAGGCCATCATCTGAAACAACAAGAATTGGTGAAATGTGTCCTTTTCAACTTTATGCTGACTCATCAAACCAAAATTCATGGCTGCAGCAAATCCTCCTTGTGAATTGCTACTTTCACCTTCTCTCTTTCTGCTTCCAGATGGGATCTTTTCTTCTCGAGCTCAGTCTGTCTAAGGTTCTCAGCATGGGCACGTTGAAATGTCTTCACGAAAGTTAGCAAAGTAGAGACAACTGTCCACAAAAAGGTTAGAAATCATATAAGCTGCTGCAGATATCCAAAAGCCTACTGGTATTAATCTAAAGATTTGGTCGATGCGATAATTCTAGTTTCTATCATGACAATACACGTGTTACTAGGGAGCAAGGCACACATAGAACTGCCGTGAAACCACCAGGGACTCGCAGAATTGTGTGCTGTCCCTTGTTAGTTTGACTGTGCAACCTCAAAAAGGATAATACTACATTACTCCTAAGTTATCCAATTATCAGTGGTTATACCATGGAAACAGGAAATGCCACTTATCTTTGCTCTGTATATTTTGCAGTGTAATTAAACCTTTTATATCAAAATAAAATACCTTGTTCAAATGGACACCGCACAGGATCTTCACCAAAATAATGTGCTAGAGAATCTGCACTTTTCCCCTGCAAATAAAACAAGAACTTAATACAAATATATGTTAGTGGTAGCAAGATATTGAAACGGTCTTTAGTCTTCACATACCGCAGTACGGTAAAGAAAAGCTAACGACCTTCCTTCAGACTGGGCTTCAGCAAGAAATTCCTTCAATTTCTGAAACGAAAGCTCTTTTGAGTATTGCAATTAATATGCTAACAGCATGAGATTGTGACAATGATAGTTAACTCAATGACTAGCTGTTACGATTATGGGTGTCCTCACCATCTTTTTGTACCAATTTGCAAACAATAAATACAATGTCTCAAGCTTGACCTATGTACAGATGAAGTACAAAACTGCATTCAAGTCTTATTGTTTCCATAATCTAATAATAGAAACGAAACATAAAGGAATGGAATGTTCATGTTTCTTCCCTCTAGTCTGACAACAGTTTCTGATCTTTCCTTTTTCAGATCTAGTCACTAGTTATATCATGATGTAATCCGGATTCTTTGATGGTGAGTTTTACACGAGAAGAATATGTTGAAAAACATGAAGTTATATTTATAATCCCCAGTTCCAACAAATACATCCACAAGGAGGCAGCAGAAATTTATGGGGAGGTTGGAGTTTCATTAATCCATTTTTTAAGAACCAAATACCATGCCCCATTTTCTTAACTTTAATCAGTGAAAGTAACCAACTGAGAAATTTCTGCTACTATGATTAACAATAAATCTCATCTGCAATCAATATAAAGAAGTCATTAAGAAAATGGGCAACCAACCTTGTAAAACATCTCAGACACTGGACCATCTTTTTCAGATGTCGTCAATTCCTGCTCAACCTTTGCCAGTCCCTTGGTTATCGCTTGCATTTCTTCCGCCAACTCTTTCAATTGAATCTGTTATTCGCCACACACTGTAAGCAAGTGAAACAAAATTGGCATGGATCTAGCATTAATATCTAAGTTACCTTTGATGCAGGTTCTAAATATGTGAGGTCCTTGTCAAAATCAAGAACTTCAGGAAGCTTATCCGAAAGAACCTGTGGAAGCAATAAGCTTTGAGAAAGAGTACAGCAAAGTGAACCTTTATCCAGAGCTTGGCACAAAAGCAACTAGTCCAAACTTACAGACATAGATTCGTATCTACCTTTGTGATATGATCTTTTTCCCCGAAAACTGATAAACTAAAACATAGGAAGAAAGGAAAGGCACAAAAAAGGCAATGCAGTAACTGTTGTAGGAGAAACAGAAAAAGGTCTCTAAAAACAGACCAGCTACCATACACAGTAGTATGTGGAACTTATATCACTATGCACCAATAACTTCCCAGCACAATGAGCAATACTTTCATAATTATATGTTTCAGTGATACTTGAAAACATAAAAAAAAGAGATGATTACTGAAATGTAAGAACCATACCTTGCATAAATAATGCATGAGAGTCATCCTATTATTACGTGCTCGTATATCACTGAGTTTAAGGAGACTATCCAATCTAAATCCAACAGCTGACCCTGAAAAAGGACACTTGTGAGGAATATAATCCACAGTTTGCTATCAATTTCATGTGGTTAAGAGGAATGGTAGTTTAAGCTATATAATAGCTATAATGAAATTAACCATGTTATTTTGAAATAGGAATACAGGAATTGCAGTCGTATGGTCTTGTTCCTGTCCACAAAACCTAGCTATATCTTTACTTGTGAACAGTTGATAAATGCTCCAAATTTATTTCAATCAAAAAATTTTATGACATGCAATGAAAACAATTTACTGATAAAATCAGAACAGGATGAAAAATAAATACCTTGTGCCCTGTATTTCTCCATGTGGGATCATTAATTTGCAAAATAATACATAAACATATCAGTCTTACACTGGACTTAACGACTCACCCCTTGCAGTTCCTTGATTTAATGCATTTCCTAAAGAAAGAATTGTTTGCATCACTCGCTTAAGCTTGACAGAGTTCCTGACCTGGCCAAATAACGTTATATACCAATATGTTTTAACTCGTCAAAGGAAAAAAGTTTAGGTCAATTGACTATAGTGTACCTCTTCAGCAACGCAATTGATAGTATTCAAGCTATTTTTCAGATCTGCAACCTGAAAGAATATACAGAATGATGCAGAAAAATATTAAAATATGTATATCCGTCATAGAACAGTTATACAAGTTCATTCGAAAAAAATGATGCAACTATTCTTTCATTGGGGAAAAATTAAAATGATGAAAATACTCTTCTGACCTGTGTAAGAAACTTAATCTTAAAGGACAAGATTCTCAGTTTTGACTCCACCCTTGGCACTTTCATCATTTCCAAGAAGAACTACAAATATCGAAGTAAGTCAGCAGTAGAGTTATTGATTTTGTGTTCACAGAATGATATGATGGGCACATTAAACCTATAGTTGTTTAAATAGGCTAAGCAGTAGACTAGCTATACGTGGCACTAGGGAAGATGTTGAAAAATAACCGTCTTACTAGTTTTCACACAATTTCCAAGAATAATCAAACAAGACCATGTGAAATGGTTGGTTGTATGACCTCGGCTAAGATCATGTATGTCTTGGAATGAACTATGAAATTCATTACTTACAGTTACCAAATAGAGATTGATGAAGACATCTCCGACACAGTTACATCCAAGCCCAATGAATCAAAAATACTAGCTCAACCAGATATACAAGGACCAATCACTTGACTTCGTGCACGACAACTAAATTACCGGGTGAATGTGTTGTTAGGGTTGCATACACATGGTTTATCAAATGGAATACTACTAAATTCATGTGATGCTATTGTTTTACTTAGGAGTGAAGGGAAACTTGAAGATTTCGGCCAGAACACGTCCAAGGAAGCTGATGAAAGGAAAGAAACCAAGCTGACATGTTAGACTTAGACTGCTACTGAGAGACAAATAAATAAGCCATAACTTTGGAATACCTTTTCCGATTTGGAAGTTTTTTGACTTTTTAGAAAGCTAGGGAAGTCTACTTTCCAACCATTTTGATCCCTTTCCAAATTTCCATCCAAGTCAACCAGAATCGCCGAATTAATTAGCCTTCCTTTCTCAGTTAGAGTTCGTTTGGAAAATAATTAATGGTTTTCATATATAATAAGTTTCCGTACTTTGGAGTCACATCCCTTGGATTATAAAAATGTCCCTACAACTATAAATACCCCTAAGGACAACAATTGTATTTGAGTTTTGTTGAAATCAAAGTCTAACACTTAGAACTCCGCCTATATTGTCTCAACATAGACGGTCCCAAACCCTGGTAAAGGAGGAGGGAGGGCCTCTTTCCCATAAAAGATTGTGATAGGCTTGACGAGCCAATAGAAAACCTAGCCACTCAAATAGAGATGAAAGCTGAGATTGAATTTCAATTCTAGCCTATCCCAACTTGCTTGGGATTGGAAGTCTTTGAAGAAAAGAAGGAAAGTCCAGCACTTAGCACTACTACTTTGCCAGTTGAAGCTGTGGTCAATTAGATCGACATTTCTCTATTCCAGAACTCTTCCTTGTATCGTCTATGAAATTCATATAATATATCAACATTTGAGTGCTTGCTCATCTTGTTCTTGCTAGTTCTTAATTGTTTGCAGGAACAAAGACACTCGTAATTTGGTTGATCATGCTCCATCAGGATCACGAATAACCTTTAGAGTTGGTGTAGCGATCACGAAGGTGCAATGTCTCTAGACGATTGTAGTCAGATCGTCAATGTTACCTCCTATCAATTGACTTATCCCTCTTATCGAAAGATCGGGCCACCCAAGTCCTCATCAGAGATCATCACCAAACAAAGATCAAATAGAGAAATAAAACTGATTACCTGTTCACATTTCCCTAGGTTCTCTTTGTTGCCTGTAAACCCCTGGAAAAGTAGGTGGAAAGAGCTCAGTTAGTCAACCTACAGAATACGGAAAAAATTCCACTAGAATGGCGCAACAGAATCTTGAGTGTCTAATGATATTTCAAAGAGGAAGAAGCTGATTGGAAATGTACCCTGAGTAGTTCCATTTCTTCCTTAGTTGGACAGAACTTTATTAGATAATCTACTTGATCGCCATCAATGATGGAATCATCAAGTGCAAGCACTGAATCCTGAAAAAGAAACCACCATGATCAACGTAAGTTACTAGTTCACTACAGCTGCCAAACACTTCAGCGAGGCTATGCATCGACTATGCCAGTTTACTTTTACTTTTCAAGAACCTAATTATCATAACTGACGAAACTACTATCTTGAAATAATATCCCTTCAATAAAATTGTGAAGTTTGTTACCATCAGATCAGGCAGCGGCATCTTAATGTTTCTCAGCATAATTTCACAATTCTTTGATCGCTGAAGGTCAATCTGCAAAAGAAAAGGTAATGTTATTTACTTCACTTGAATTTTCATCTCGTTACTTGTGAACATTTGCAGTAAGGGGTATGAAGTAGAAGTACCAAGTGAAATTTTTCTTGTTTTGTTGCAACAGGACATTGGCGTGCCCGTTTTGCTTCCATGTTTGGCATGGACACTGAGAAAAGACTTTCAAGCTCTGAAATGTCTATCTCCGGGGTTCTGATGAAGATGTAAATGTATCAGCATGTTATAGTGCTACCAATTAGCATTTAACTAGAAAATAATGTCAATAAAATGTTTGGAATACCTAGACGTTTCATCTAACTTCTGTGTTTCTGCCCATAAGCTTCCCTGTGTAGCTCTTGATACTTTCACCCAGTGCAATGGCTTCAGAGGTGTCCTCTTAGATAACTGGTTGGGCCGCAAACTTCTAGGACTTCTTGACCGGGCTGTGCTACGGTTCTTCCCACCAAATGAGAATGTGGGAGGTGGGGGAGGGGTTGAATTGACAACAATACCCCTACTTTGCAAAGATTTTGAGGAATCCTTAGGAGGTGGGGCTAGTGGAGAAGGCAGTGGCCGGGTTATTGTTTGCTCTTGTGAAGCTTTGCTGACCCCAGCTAGCTTTGGAGGTGGCAATGGGGGCGCAGGTGGCGCTGATGGTGCAGAAGTGACACAAGATGACCTGGAATACATTGGTGGGGGAGGTGGAGGATGAGGAGCTGCCATGTCATGTTCTTTCCTTGTGGATGACAATGAAGAAACCAAATAGCTAGTTTGAGATGGTGGAGGAGGTGGTGGTGGAATTCTTTTACTTGTGGATGGAAATGAAGAAACTGAAGAGCTAGTTTGAGTCGGAGGAGGAGGTGGTGGTGGAATTCTTTTGTTTGTGGATGGAAATGAGGAAACCGAAGAGCTAGTTTGAGATGGATGAGGAAGTGGTGGTAGAATGGATGGTTTCTGCATCCCTGGAACTATTGGAGGAGGTGGAGGTGGAGGTGGAGGTGGAACCGGAGGTGCCTGCAACCCTGGAACTACTGGAGGAGGTGGTGGTGGTTGTGGAGGACAAAATGATGATCGTAGCAATGGTGGAGGCAGGGGTGGGGGTAGGGGTGGGACTGGTGGAGGTTGGCCTCTCTTTGGTGGTGCAGAAATCACAGATGAAGTAAATGAATGTATCAAATTTGAAATCAAAGGTGGTGGTAGTGGCGGTGGCGGTGGAGGTGTTGGGGGTGAAGGCTGAAGTGGCACAACTTTTTCTTCCGTGATTGCTACCTCTTTATCATATGACAAAGGAAACATCACAGTGGCTGATTTTAGAAGAGGTGGTGGTGGTGGCGGCGGCGGCGGCAGTGCTGCAGTAGGAACTGGAGTTATGGTCGTAGTGTCTGAAGTCAGAGGTACTGCAGGCAAAGCTAATGGGACATATGTTCTTGCACTGCTAGATTCCTTTTCTTTGCACAATAGAGAATCTGGTGACTGTGCAGTGACATTAGAAGCTCTAGAAAATTCAGGTGGACACTTCTCAAGGTTTTCATAAGGTTCTTGAGATTTATCCAGCTCTTCATTTCTTGCAAAAACTGGTGGAGAGGCTGATGGTTCTGGAGGCTGTGAAGGGGATGGCAGGGTTGATCTAAGGGAAACGCTGATTACATTTGTACTAGTATTTATGGGTAAAATAGAGGAAACAGGGGCTAATGAGACAGTGGATGGAGGGGGAGGAAGAGGTGGAGGTGTGCACAATGCTATCAAGGATGCTGTCGATGCTGATTTATTCACAATATGAGGAAAAGTTTCTTGGTTTACTGTAGTTTGTGAACCGGACTTCTGAGCTGATGTTGATGCTGATTGTGCTGGTGTAATTTGCACTGCAGAATCAGATAACAGTCTCTGCAGCTGAAATGGTGAGGCTGGTTCTTGGGGTATAACCATACTTGAAGGTAGTGTCATTGATGAAGCACTGGTCTTTGGAATCTTAACCTTAGAAGGTGACAACAACACTGATGGAGGCCTTGTTCGTGAAGGAGCTATTGCCATTGTTTGTGGTTTGGATGAAACTTTGGTTGAGGTTGAATGTAGGGGATCTTGTTTCAGTTCAGTGCTGCCAAGCGTACCAAACTCATTTGTTAAGTTCAGAACAAGTGAATAAGAACTGATTTCGCCAGAGAGATTATCGAAGTCAAGTTCTTCTTTAGTATCAAAGAAAGTTTCAGGTTCATCAGCAGGAGATTCATCTATATTTCCATGGGAAGTCGATGATGTGTTCTGTTGAGGTGTGTGAAGTGAAGTATTGCTCTTCCCATCCAACCAGTCCAAATGGTTGAATATATCAAGAACCTTAGCAAACTTTTCAATACCAAGTCCATGTTTCTCTTGATGGCTAACAGCCTCTGTTGTGATGTGTGAAGTAGTTGCATCCATATGAGAGAAAATAACCTAACATAATAGAAGGTGCATGTAAAAACCCATGTATAAACAGAAATAGGCTAGTTTGCCACTTGGTATAAACACTTGCCTCAGCTCGAAAATCTTTAGGGAATTGGTCTTCTGTGTTCCATAATATGTCTATTTGGTCACGATTAAGCATCAATATGTTTGTCCTGACAAAAGCTGTGTTGAACATGATCCGGAATACCATATCCTCATGATCCAGATCATCGTGCAAATTGATGCATTCTAGAACTACATCACCTTGGACATGACATTGAAGGTTTATTTTCACCAGTTCATCTGCCTAAGATCATAAATGGTCAATTCTTTTTGGTGAAGAAAATCGGTATTATAACTTTAAGATTGTACAAACTACATAATTCAAAATAATCACATAAAACCATACTACAAAGTGTCCACTTCAAAAGAACCATAATACAAGACCAGAAAAAAGAAAAGACAAATTACCTGTGAATAGAAACGGACAAGGTTGCTTTTCTTTGGAGTCGAAAAAAGAACTTTAGGAGTCTGATCAGTGGGCATAAGTGGATCTGGGCCATATATCCTGAATATTGGACAGAAACCACCTTGACCATGAAAATCTGGAACCATCCTCAAAATCACAGAATCCAGCGTCAAGGCTCTATCAGCTGGAGGCCACTCAGGCATGACATTCCTCATTGAAATATAGCGCAAGTATCTCATTTGAGAAGGCATGGAATTCAAAGGTGAAAACATCTCCAAGAGCTCTAATGGTGATTGCTTGTAAAGCATATCCAGCGTTTTATGCTCATCGGAATAATGTCCCAGGTATATCAGGAGAGCAGCTAACATGAAAGACAAAATAGGCCAGCATCCTCGCTCACAGTGCATTATCACAAAGTTATGCGGACCCAAAGAGAGCCAGCTTTCGCTTGACTTCAAGATGCACTGCACCATTTCCATGGTGAGAAGTGGACACCCCTCGTAGTGGCCAGGGTGGTCCAAAACAGTCATGCCATACTCAGATAAAATGTGATGTATGGGGCTTTCTTCATCTCGAGTCCCAAAATTCGAGATCATGAATGAGTGATCACCGAAATTATCTAGGAGATGTGCTGCAATACTTCTTATGTGGGCTTCAAAATGGTCATCTTCCAGCTCTTTCATGGAGAAGCAATGGTCAAAAACTGAAAAAAATAAAAGATATATGTATCAAGCATCCTCAGTTTTATTTTGATTTCTTTTTTCTTCACGCAGCTATATGACTAATGAAAAGACAGTGAAGCAGTTTGTGGAATATAACAGAACTGAAACAATTGACCTTGTTTAAATGCAATAAACACACAAAAAATGTCAATATTAAAGAACCAGCCACCACTATGTTATGTAAAACTCTTATGGCCCTAAAATTGGGTGATACATATTGTGCTATGCTCACCACGGCTTAATTTTTTTTTTCAAAACAGGAGGCAAGCCCCCATTTTCATCAATCAAACATAAAGCGACAAAAGTAACACAACTTAATTCAACTATGCTTAAATCTAGCAACCAGTACCGTATCAATCAATTACAAACCTTTTTACAGAGAAGCTAGGGTAGAGGAATCTGTCCATGGCAAGCAACTAAAGGCACGTTAGTGCAAAAGGAAAAAAATTCCATTACCGTATATGTTGTCCGTGATGAGGAGCAATCCATCGGGCGGTTTCTTAAAGAAGAACTTCCGGAACAGCGCCATGGCGCGGCCAAATAAAGAGCTGTAATCGGTGAACCAATCAAGGAAATCCAAGAGCTGACGACCTGTAGCAATGGATTTGGGTCGCCAACTTTGCAATCCGCCCGAAGGAGACGCTGTTTTGAGAACTCCCCACTTCAGCAAATGCTCAGCCTTTGAGGATTTGGGCCGCCAATTGCAGCACATAGAGTGGAAATATTGCGGGGGCAAAATCCCGCTCCAAAGCTCCGAGCAAACTTCACCCCGCGAACTGCTAATTAGGGGTTTGGAATCGAAGCGCAGGAAGAAAACAGGGTCGCTTTAGTAGATTCTGGGTGTTAATTTGGGAAGTGGCGAGGAGAAGAAGGGTCGGAGTTCGCCGAGGAGGAGCAGGAGGAGAGAAGAAGAAACTCGAGGAAGAGACAGGAAGACGACGAGAGATGGGCGTTTGACTAAATTTAATTATTTTCAGCTGCAGCTGTTAATCTGCTCTTTACTCTACCCCTTGCTTTAAGACTTTTTTTTATTTTCCTCCTGTCTTTTTATATTTTTTGTGTCAATGGAAATTTGTGTATGGTCAACCTCATGTAAAAAATTTCTAAGTGGACAGTTTTTACTATGATTTACTCCCTCTAAGTAATATATGCATTAAAAAGTTAATCATTTTAATTTTGACTGATAATTTAGTTAAAACATGTATTTCCATGTTATGTTTGTGATATGGTTAAATTCTTATATAAAAATACTTATATTCGGTATTAATTTTATAATTATTGATGATATATTATGAAAAAAAATTAATGAGCAACATTTTTTCAAAGACTGTCTATAAATCTGTATGACTTATATCTCTTTATAGAAGTAGTAGTTTTAAAATAACAACTTTTACTGTGACGATCAATGTGCTAGTCCAATATTATTTTATCTTTTTAAAATAAAAACAAATGTAATGGTGCACTAAATTCTATTTTAGGAGAGTGTTTACGGGATAAATCTGCTTAGCGTTTGTTTTAATTGTACCGTAGTTATAAACAGAGTTGTCAGTTTCTTCTTCTGGAAGAGGAAAAACTGGAAGCATCCGTTGGTTACGTTTGGCGATCGTTTCCAAATTCAGATTTTGTCTTTGGCTTTTGTGTGTGTTGGGTGCTCTAATCTCTACGCCAATTAAATAGATTAGGACTTTGTTAACAGAAAAGAAAAGGGTAGATGGGTGTAGAGTGGGAAAAAATTGCCTTCATATGGGCTGCAGGGCGCCACGCCTGCAGCCCGTATGCAGATTGCCGACACGTGTTAGGTCCTCAAATCGGACGACAACAACCAAGCAGCGAACTCCTCCGTAGCGACAGCACTCGGCTCGGCTCCACACCTCCATGACTCGAGTCAGGTAGAAGACTGACTCCCTATCCCCTTTATCTCTCTTCTTCTTCTTTTACTCCATTTTTTTTTTGTTTTGACTCTTCTCTTCCTCTGATTTTTCATGGCGACGCAGAACAAAAGATGCAAATCATTGATTGATTATTCCTTGTGAGTTGTGATGCCCACACAGCACGACAGCAACCTCAGCACAGCGAGGCCCCCATGATTAACGACGGACAGTTGAGGGGTGAAGCGGCAATACGGGCGACGGGGTTCCAGGATTCCCCTGCATTTCCAGGAGTGGCGGGACGCCACCGGACAGGCGGTTGTTCCTGAGGTCGAGATGGACCAACGGGGAACTCACTATCTTCGGAATCTCGCCGGAGAGAGTTGTGAGAGAGCATAAGTGTTGGCAGGCTCTTGATTAGGAGCAACGAGGGTATCCGGCCGGAGAAGGAGTTCTTGCTAAGGTCGACGGTGCGAAGCGCAAGGGAGAAGGCGTCGGGGAGGTTGCCAGAGAGGAGGTTCCCGGAAAGGGCAAGGAAGCGAAGCGAGGGGGCGCGGCGACGGCGGTGGAGCGCTCCCCGACACCCGGCCAGGCGCGTCCGACGAGTTCCCGGCGCTACGGAGCCCAACCGAGTCCTAGCGCTGCGGGCTGATTTGCGGAGCCGAGTTGAGGGCTGCCGCTACGAAGGAGTTCGCTGCTCGGTTGTTGTCATCCGATTTGAAGACTTAACACGTGTCAGCAATCTGCATACGGCCTGCAGGTGTGGCGCCCTGCAGCCCGTATGCAGGCAATTTTTTTCCGTAGAGTGGGGGCGGCGGTTGGTAGTTAGGATTTGCCGCCAAATTCAGCCTGCCTGCACAAGTTTTCCCGGAGCTTCCAATCTTGGAGAGATCAATTCACGTTGAAGCACAAGCGAAGTCCCAAACTGATAACACATAAGGCTAAGATATTGTTCATGTATTTCTTTAATTTTTTACATAATATTTTAATAAAATATTAATATTGTTTTAGAGTTAGATATTAGGTTTAAGTCCTAGCCAAAGCTACATTAGACATGGTAGGTGTTATTACTTTAATATTTTGACTATATATGCATCATTCTTAATCCAATATAATGTATCCTTTGTAGTCCAATCAGTGGCTCAGTTTATAAAGTATGTCTATCTCAATATAATTCTGATCATATCTGTTTTACTATAACTTTGTTACTGGTGTTGGTTACTCTAAATCTATCTCCACCATTGGCTGTAAGTCTCAATAAAGCTACAAGAGTGATGATAAATGAAGCTACAAGAGTGATGATAAAAACATAAAATCTGAAAGTTCTACAAAACCTCTACTTCTACTAAAATTTGCAGTGCACTAGTTTTCATGCTTCTCGCAAAAGAAAACATAGTTCTCATGGATTGGATCTTGTGGCTCGTATTAGCAGTGGTGGAGCCAGGATCTCGGCATGCCTAGGACTCAAAACAAAGCAGCGACGTAGGAGACCACATCGGCGAGTGGGGACACGTGGGCGTGGGATCAGGGCAGCGCGAGAGCCGGCTAGGGGCGAAGGCGCGGAGGCCGACCGAGGTTGACGTGGGGGCGCCGATCGGGGTCGACGCGGGGGCGTCGGCCGGGGGCGACGAGCGTGCGTCGATCGAGGTCGATGAGCAGAGCTATGGAGGGTGGGGCGGTGGGGTGTCAGTGCAGGATTGGGAGCCTGGAGCAGAGCTGGTTCTAGGGTTTGACCGTTTGATGATTATTGCGGTAGTTTGGTGGGCCTCGCGCGTAGGATGGGCCGGGGAGTAGGAGAGAATGAGGCTCAGCCTCAGTCCCAGGCTAGGCCTAAAGAGTGGGGCCATGTCCATTACTATTTAAATTTTTAGGAAAAATCATGGGTAGTATAAGGAATTTTTTTTTTTGCATGGGGGCTGAAGTCCAAGCTGCACCAGACCAATTCTGCCCCTAGGAAGCATTGCCAGTTATCTTTCTCATGGTAGCTGGAAGTCCAAGCTAAGATGGCCGGTGTCTGGTTTGATAGCTAATATGTGTGTGTGTATATATATACATATATACACACATACTATGTTTCTAGACATACACACATACTATGTTTCTAGACGGAGGGAGCAGTAGCTAAGTAACAATGCCTTGTGCACAAGCTTGTGCTGCGCCCAAAGGGGTTGGAAGCACGTCACCTGTCTGCAATGGAATTTTGTAGCTTTTCTTTGGCATCTTTTGAAGCTTCCTCCTAGTGTAGGAGAAGAGTAGAAGACTGAAGAGCATATAGTAAACTGTTTCTTTTTTGTGGTGGATGGTTGCATCGTCGCCGGCGCCCTGGATGCGTTCTCCGTCAGAGTTTGGTCCGTCAACAGGGACATGCATGCGTGCATCGAATATTCAGAAATGATAAGAGTCGGTTATGCTTTTTCCAGAGAAAAAATTTATGTTTAGAGCTGATATAGTTATTCTTAGCTAATTATTTTATATTTTAAAAGTATTTTAATGATACCTCAACCGGAATACTCAAGTCCAAACTGTCCCACCCTCTGTTTCAACCTTTGTAGCAATGGTTTACTATTATTTGAATTGTTTTATTTTATTACCCTAGATTCGGACTAAATTCAGAATTTGTATCATAAAATGTAATATTTTAAATTTTATGTTTAAACTAAAATAAAAATTATAGAATTGAATAATTTTAATCCATCCATAAGTAGTATTTAAGATTTGATTTATCGGAGAAAGTATTTTACTTCTGTAGCGGGACTCTGTCTCGAGTCTCGACCGAAGTGTGAAGAGATACGACAGGTCGGACGAATCCGACGGCGTTGCCAACTTGTGTCAGGTTGGACGGAGCCCCAACCGATCTGGACTATTTTGTCTCTCTTCCGTCGCTTTTGCCCACCCAGCCGACGGCCACGGTCGGTGAGCACGGGACATAGTTGCTCCACCCATTTGTATAGTATCGTGAGCATCAGAGCATGACGCTGTGGTTGCACTTCGTATCATGTATTCATTTGTTTTTGTTTGAAATAATGATATTTACATATTACCTGGTATTGTAAACCTATATAAGTGTACTCTGGTCTACAGAGAACAAATTATGAAATATCA
>KE370865.1:25575-44713 GCA_000418225.1 Zizania latifolia
TGAACCGCAACTCGATATGCAAAGTGTTGCAGAACCTGTTGCTGAGACACCAGCCCCACGACGGTCGGAAAGGTTGAGTCGTGCGCCCGAGCGGTTTGTGTTTCTGACCACTGGGCAGCGCGACGTATTATTGTTAGACAATGATGAACCTATGAGCTATACGGAAGCGGTGATGGGACCATACTCTGAGAAATGGCTTGGAGCCATAAGATCCGAGTTGGAATCCATGCGAGAGAACCAAGTTTGGAACTTGGTCGATCCACCCAATGGTGTAAAAACCATCGAGTGTAAATGGATTTTTAAGAAAAAGATAGACGTTGATGGAAATGTTCACATCTATAAGGCACGATTGATGGCGAAAGGTTTTAGGCAGATTCAAGGTGTTGATTATAATGAAACGTTTTCGCCCGTCGCTATGCTAAAGTCTATCTGGATCATCCTAGCGATTGCCACATTTCATGACTATGAGATATGGCAAATGGATGTCAAGACGGCTTTTCTTAATGAAAACCTAAGTGAGGATGTGTACATGACACAACCTGAAGGTCTTGATGATCCAGTGAATGCTAGGAAAGTTTGCAAGCTGCAACGGTCCATTTATGGGCTGAAGCAGGCTTCTCGGAGTTGGAATCTTCGTTTTGATGAGGTAGTCAAAGGGTTTGGCTTCATCAAGAACGAAGAAGAGCCTTGTGTTTACAAAAAGGCTAGTGGGAGCTCACTTGTATTTTTGGTCTTATATGTAGATGACGTATTGTTGATCGGAAATGATATTCCTATATTAGATGCTGTTAAGTCTTCGTTGAGAAAAAGTTTCTCAATGAAAGATCTTAGAGAGGCAGCATACATCTTGGTCATAAAGATCTATAGAGATAGATCGAGAAGGTTAATTGGATTAAGCCAAAATATGTACATTGACAATGTATTGAAATGGTTTAATATGCAGAATTCCACGAAAAGTTTTCTGCCGATGTCACATGGTATTTCTCTCAGCAAGAATCAATGTTCTTCGACACCTAATGAGCTAGAGAAAATGAGTGCGATCCCGTATCCCTCCGCAATCGGATCCATCATGTATGCCATGCTGTGTACACGCCCAGATGTTTCTTATGCTCTAAGTGTTACGAGCAGATACCAGTCAAACCCGGGTGAAAGTCACTGGATAGTTGTAAAGAGTATCCTTAAGTACTTGAGAAGAACTGAGGATATGTTCCTGGTGTATGGAGGTGAGGAGGAGCTCGTTGTAAGTGGTTACACCGATGCTAGCTTCCAAACCGACAAAGATGATTCACGGTCGCAGTCAGGATTTGTGTTCTGCCTTAATAGAGGCGCAGTGAGTTGGAAAAGTTCCAAGCAAGAAACGGTTACGGATTCTACCATAGAGGCCGAGTATATCGCAGCTTCAGAATCTACGAAGGAGGCAGTTTGGATCAGAAAGTTTGTTTCTGAGTTAGGTATCATCCCTAGTGCGTTCAGTCCAGTGGCTCTCTATTATGATAATAGTGGTGCCATTGCGCAAGCCAAGGAGCCTAGGTCGCACCAGAAGTCCAAGCACATACTGCGGCGCTATCACCTGATCCGTGAGATAATAGACAGAGGTGATGTGAAGATATGCAAGGTGCACACGGATTTGAACATAGCTGATCCGTTGACGAAGCCTCTCTCACAACCCAAGTATGAGGCGCACTTGAGCTCAATGGGTATTAGATACTTGGGTGAGTGAGTCCAGTGTATGTAAGAGAAAGTGTCTTGTCTATGCTGATGTACATTTAGATAACTTGTTATCTTGTTCTTTGAATAAATGTCTTTTACATTGATCAGCAAGTTGATGACTTGTTTGTGAGACTCTTTGTGTTATGATGTTGTTCAAAACGATCCTTAATCTCATATCGTCATGTGGGACAGTGATGATTTATAGATTAGCACATCCGTCTGATTGATGATCATGTTTCACAGATCATAGAAATAGAGATGTCAAATCAGTGATGTGGACTCATATTAGTGAACATGGAGTTGGATAGACCCACCTTGAGATACTGCTGGGATTGTTATTGTAATATGCCATCAGTTATCATCTCAAATGGTGTACCTGCATAATCCTTAGACCTGAGATCGTCATTGATTATAGAATGTGTAATAGCACACTTAGGGGCTTCCAAACGCTATTTCATAACAGGGTAGTTATAAAGGTTGCTTTCGGGTGTGTCACGAAACATGTCGTGGGATGTGAGCGGTCAAGATGGAATTTACCCCTCCTAATAACGGGAGAGACGTCTCTGGGCCCCTCGAGGTAGTTGAATTGGAAAAGTACATGGCCATGCCACTATGACTAAAGAGTTAGTCATGATTGAATCCACTACTTGATCGAGTGAAATATCGAGCTATCCAACAAGGGTGGCACGTATCTCGCCTTAAGCTTGACTGATGTCGTGTGGTAAAGGGATTGGTGTGTGTGTATATCAAGGTTCAGAAAGTATGATTTTAACTTTGTATGCTTTCGGGGGTCAATATGTGCTGCTAGGTGCCGCTATTGATCAGCTATTTAGAAAGGAGTTTTCGGGTAGTGGCCGTTTGCGTATGAACTTATCGGGTCACACGCTTAAGGAGATGGAATTCGAATCTTGCAAAGAATTGGTTCTTGTGCAAGTGGGAGATTGATGGAATTGTGCCCAAGAAAATTCTGGAGGAACCGAAAGTTCCGGCTGTAGCCGGAAGTTCCGGGTTCTGGAGCATCCGGAAGTTCTGGTAGGACCAGAAGTTCCGGGTCAGTCCCAGTGTTCGATTTTCTGGACGAACCGGAAGTTCCGGGTTATGGACGAACCGGAAGTTCAGGTTAGACCGGAAGTTCTGGGTTGAGAATTAATTCGATACAAAAGGTCTATTTCGGAAGTTTCGGATGGGATCCGGAAGTTCCGGTGGCCGAAAGTTTCGGACCGCGCGAACATATTAGATCTGTTGGGCTTTAATACAGATTAAAGGCCCACGTTGATGCACTATATAAAGAGGGGTGGGGCTAGCACGTAGAGGCTGCTGTTCATTATTACTTCACCCTAACCCTAGCCGCCACCTCTCCTCTCTCCACGATCACAAGTGTTGTGATTGATCTTCTAGATCTCGCGAGCGGTGCTAGCACGCTGGCGCGAAGTGATTCCGTCCCTGTACGTGTGGATACTGTAGAGGCACCGTTGCTGCATCGGTGCTCATCTTCTTCTTGCGTAGTTTGCCGGATCGTCGGATCGCGTCGTCTTCATCGCCGGATCGCTGACGAATGAACGAAGCCGGGAGAAGAGTTACTCGAGACCGCGCTACTCCCACTCTACTTCCGCTGCCCGAGCGCTTCTCGTGGTTCAAGGTAACGATCCATGATCCCATTACACGCATGGTTCCTGGGCTAACGGGGTAAATTTTTGAAATTAAACGCTAGCGTAGCCTCCCAATAACCCAACATGCGACCCGTCACTAACGGGGGTGCTTATCTTTAGTGACGGGTGGCAATATAACCCGTCACTATAGGGAGACCTCTTTAGTGACGGGTCTCAATATGACCTGTCATTAATAGGGGTGCCCTTCTTTAATGATGGCCAATACTATGATCCGTCACTAATAATACAACATTATTAACGTGTGTAAAATAGTCCACCACTACAAGTGTATTACTGACGCGCGTCATTGATCCGTCAGTAAAGTTTCGTCACTAAAGACCGTTTCTGTGGTAGTGTTCACCTTTCTTTCTCCAGTCCCAGCCCAACGAAGGCCAAAAAAGGAAATCGGAATTGCTGGTTGTCAGTGATTGGGGTGGTTCCTGTCTATATGACACATCGGTGTTATATTTCCAACAAATAATTACTTATATCATTACAGTTTTCAAGCCATACGATCATACGCTAGCTCTATATCTATTTATAATCCCAAATATATAATCACATTCATTAGTTTGTAGAGTCTTAGATGGTACATGTACACCAGTTACTCTTATAAACCCACATCCCATAATCTTTGCATTCCTTTCTCTAGTCCTGGCCCAACCAAGGCCAAAAAAGGAAATGAAAACCACTTGTTGTCGGTGACTGTCTATATGACACATCGGTGTTATATTTTGAATGGATAATTACTTAAGTACTGTTTCAATTTTAAAGCCATACGATCGAACGCTCGCTCCATATCTGTTTATAATCCCAAAAATATATAATCGCATCTATTCTTTTGTAGAGCCCTAGAGGGTACGGGTACACCGGTTACTCTTATAAACCACACATCCCATCACCTCTGCCTTCCTTTCTCTAGTCCTGGCCCAACTAAGGCGAAAAAAGGAAATCAAAACTATTGTTTGTTAGTGACCGCATGTGGTGGCTTCTGCCTGTATGACACACTAGTGATATATTTCCTATGGATAATTACTTACATACCATTACAAATTTTAAGCCATACTATGTTAGAAGCTCCATATCTATTTATAATCCCAAATATATAACCATAGCTGCCCTAGAGGTACACCGGTCACTCTTATAAATCCCACATCCCATCACCTTCGCCTTCCTTTCTCCAGTCTCGACCCAACGAAGGCCAAAAAAGGAAATCATAACTGCTAGTTATTAGTGATTGTGCTAGCTCCTATATACACACACACCGGTCTTCAGGGATGAGACCCCTGGTTACCCCTTATTGGGTTTTTAGTGGACCGGACTAGATATGGGTCTAGCTCGATCGATAGTTTAATATAGATAATGTTGAGATATATCGATCATGGTATCCTTATAAATAGGAAACAATCTAGAGATAATGAAGAGTCCGATTGTAATTCATAACTATAGGAAACCGAATAGAGATATAATTCCCCACTGTAACCTTGTCCCTTGGTACTATATAAGGCGGGCGAGGGACTGCCAAAGGGCATCGAAGCTCAAGTCATCGAGTCATTAGGTCTTTTAGATATATCCAATTTATAATCTCATACACAGGACGACGTAGGACTGTTATCTTTCAGAAGGCTCAAATCTGTATAAATCTCTTGGCTCTGTTTATTGAGTCGACCATCTAGCCTAGAATATAATGCTTATCAAAGGTTTATTGGTGGACTGCTCAGTAAAACACTGACACTAGTGATATATTTCATGGATAATTACTTACATACGATTACACTTTTTAAGCCACATGATCGGTCGCTCTATATCCGTTTATAATGCCAAATATATAATCACAACCGTTTGTTTGTAGAGTCTAGAGGGTACAGGTACACCGATTACTATTATAACCCCACATCCCATCTTCTTCGCCTTCCTTTCTCTAGTCTCCATACAACAAAAGCTGAAAAAGGAAATCAAAACCACTGGTTGCAAGTGAGTGTGGTGGCTCCTGTATGTATGATATACCAGTACCAGTGATATATTTTCAATGGATAATTACTTAAGTATCATTACAATTTTTAAGCCATACGATCGGACGCTCTATATCTATTTATAATTCCAAATATATAATCGTAGATATCCGTTTGTACCTAGAGAGTATAAGTAGACCCGTTACTTTTATAAACCCCACGTCCCATCTCCTCCTCATTCTTTTCTCAAGTCCAGGCTGCAAAAAAAGAAATCAAAACCGTTCGTTTTCAGAGATCGTGGTGCTATTGTCTGTATAACATACCGATGGTATATTTTCAACAGATAATTATTTACAATTTTCAAGAATATGATTCAACGCTGCGTATCTATTTATAATCGCAACAGTTCGATTGTAGAGCCTATAGGGTTCTGTACAGCGGTTACGACTTACAACTCGTCTTCCTTTCTTCAGTCCGGGCCCAACAAGGCTTAAAAAAAAGAAATCCGCTGGTTTTAATCCCGGAAATTACCTCGAAAAATATCTTCTGCAAATACACCGATCGCTCGCCGCCGCTCGTGCGGGAAACCCTACGATGGGCGAGGCGGCGGCGGCTGCCGAGGGGCTGGTGCACCGGAGGGTAGAGTTCCATGTCGCGAGGAGGCCGCATGCGGCTTCTGCTGCCGTGGCTGGGGCGACAGGGAGGTTTCGGATGGAGAGCCTGAAAGCGGATGCCGATGAGCACGTGGCGGCGGCGGCGGCGCGGAGCGAGGGGCAGGGTAGGAGGCTGGAGAAGGGGGAGTCTAGCGGAAGTGGAATCGATCCGGAGCTTCGCGCTGCGCGAATGTACTTGCGGAGAATTGTAAGTGTGGAAACCTGCAGTTTTTAATGGGATGCTTTTTGCTAGAATTCGGCAGCTTGTTTGAAGTTAGCTAGTATATCTGTAATCTAGTGGGGTTTAGTTATTGGAATCCTGATTTTTAGAGCGGTTTTGGTTTACGAAAAAAATGAATTTTGCTTCTGATATGCTGATTTGTTGATCGGGCTCTACTCTCACCGAGTTTTATTAATGCATTTCGGGATAGAAAATTTTGCATCCCTCTGCGTCATATTTTATTTGGTCTTTTTTACCATATCCTCCAATTTTACCGAGGAGATTGCTCAGTCACCTGAAACATGTGGCTTTGCAAGTGAATAATTCACTGAGATGCACTGTTGTATGTAATACAGGGGGCTGGCCTACAAAATCTCGGTAATACGTGCTACCTCAACTCGGTTCTGCAATGCTTGACGTATACTGAGCCGTTCGTGGCCTATCTGCAGAGCGGGAAGCACAGATCCTCATGTAAGTTCGCTGTTGCTATTCACAACCAGCAATTTAGATATTTCACATGGTATGATGATGTTGCCAGTGGGAGTCCAGAGCAGTGAACCAGCCTTCGTTGATGTCTCGGGGCACTCTGAATTCTCTGATTAGATGTTCCATGTCGCATACAACCTCATATAATGGTGGCTATCATTTATATTTCCTCTATCTTTGATCAGTCTTTAGATTTAGACTAGGTATATATTTGTATTGGTGATCCAAAACTGATTGTTATGTATATGGATTGAACATAACAAATGTAAATTTTAGTTCACATGCCTTATCATAAAATTTCAATCGTGTCCAACCCAACTGGATAAATGTGTCTATATCTTATCACTTGTCCATCTGTTTTTGGACAGACATCTCATTTTATCACAGCATAATAGAATGAATGATTTCCTTGTCAATTCTTGTTCCTGTAGTTACCTATGATTTCACTTTATATTTTCTTAAGGTCGGACTGCTGGATTCTGTGCTTTATGTGCTCTTCAGAACCATGTTAGTTGTGCTCTACAGTCAACTGGGAAGATATTAAGACCGCTGCACATTGTCAGGAACTTAAGATGTATCTTTCCATGCCCTATACCAAAATTGAAAAGATTCATTTTATTTTGAATTTAAATATGAAATACCCTATCTATCTCTACATTCAATCCGTGTGCAATCTTTAACTACAAGACAGGCATTTCTCGTAGTTTTCACAACTCAAGGCAGGAAGATGCACATGAACTAATGGTTAGCTTGCTTGAGTCCATGCACAAATGCTGTTTACCTTCTGGTGTACCGAGTGAGTCTCCAAGTGCTTATGAGAAGAGTCTAGTACACAGAATATTTGGTGGTCGCTTAAGAAGTCAGGTATATTGTCAATTGCTCAATTACCTTGTTACTAGTAATATCAAAGAAAACTTTACTCCTCATGTGATCAATAGCTGACTATATCTATATGCATGTCAGGTGAGATGCATGAGTTGCTCACACTGTTCCAACAAGTTTGATCCTTTCCTGGATCTCAGCCTTGAAATTGCCAATGCTGCTACACTGGTGAAAGCGCTTCAAAACTTCACTGAGGAAGAGCTATTAGATGGCGGAGAAAAGCAGTACAACTGCGAGTGCTGCAGGCAGAAAGTAATAGCCAAGAAAAGGTTTATGATTGATAAGGCTCCCTCTGTGTTGACAATTCATCTAAAGCGCTTTAGTCCTGTCAACCCTCGTCAAAAGATCGACAAAAAAGTGGAGTTTCAATCAACTTTAAATTTAGAGCCATATGTCAGCAATCCGGAGGTATGTAATTCCTGACAGCGTTTTTTTGCCATAAGTTTGGACATGTTTTTAATGAGCTTCTCTTTTATGCTCACAGTGATTAGTTTATGTGTGTAGGGTATGGAGTTCAAATACAGCCTTTATGGTGTTTTGGTTCATGCTGGTTGGAATACACAGTCAGGTCATTATTATTGCTTTGTTCGGACATCCAGTGGAATATGGCACAATCTTGATGATAACCAGGTTATATTCTTGGTGTTGCAATGAATTTATATTCATTCATACTTACTATTAGTCATTGATGCCACCTTTTTGTACATTTTGCAAGTGGCATTTCTTGAACTCTTTTGCTTTTACATATTCTCCCTTTTGTTATTCTTGCACTGCCATCAACCATGTCTTGTACTTTATAATACAAAATACCAGCCAAAATACATCATGCAATATTTACAAACATTCAATGATGAAGTCCACCCCCTCTATAGTTATGTCCTTCACCCGCTGCTCACTAGGGTTCATCTTGGTAGTATTTTTGTCTTGTCCAAATAGCAGTTCCATGATGCACACATTAATTATTGTACTTTATGAGTGCCAGAGAGCTCATGTCAGTTTCCTTCTTCATGCACTATATTCTGTAATGGTCACTTAAGGGAGGGTGTGGAGAAGTGTTTACTTTGAGGGATGAAGTAGGGCAATCATTTTTTACGTCCGTTTATGTGTTCTTTTTCTGCTTGTGGGATATGGAAAAAGGATGATCCTGCATTCATTCAGTGCCTTCTCTGCTGCACTCCTGTCATTCTTCATTCATTTTATTATTTGAAGCTTTTTGTTCTTTGTGTTCATTATTTGTGGATATCTCCAGGTTAACCAAGTTCACGAGGCAGATGTACTGAGGCAGAAAGCATACATGTTATTTTATGTGCGTGACAGACTAAGAAACTCGGTGGTGTACAATTATAATGGTGCTGTTGATTCAACAGTAAATAAAATGATCCCTGATAAAATCACATGTATGAATGGAGCAATCAAAAAAGGTTTAGTGGAAACAACACTAAGTGTTTCCTCATTTGTCAAAGGAGACGTGAATGTGCAGAAACAGAGCTCAGATAATGCTCAATCTAACATTATTAGTAATGCTCCACAGAACCAGTGTTCAAAAAAGCATGGTGGTACTGAAGTGCTTGAAACTGCAACATCCCCAAACGATGAGCCAGTTTCATCACAGAGAGCTCCCTGCATATGTCCAGATGTTGCAGCTGCTGTTACCTTGCTAACCAAAACAGAGCAAGTAACATCAAATAGTCAAAGGGAAATAACATCTCCAGCACAAGCTGATGTTTTTGTTCTTCGCAATGCAAGTGGCAATCAGAAGGCATATGAGAAACCATCACAGGAGCATCAAATAGAAACTGATGATGTATTTATTTGTTCAGGGGAAAATGCACCTGCTGCCTTGGGTATGTGTGGTGTTGCTGACGGGTTATTGGGGGCAAATGGCCAGACTTTTGAACCTCACACAGGTCCATGCCCTGCTACCTTTCCTATATGTAATGGTGGTGATGGTTTGTTGGGGACAAATGGCAAGGCTTCTGAACCTCGAACAGATTCAATCCCTGCTGCCTTCCCTGTAGGGAATGGTGCTAATGTACTATCAGGGCCATATGGTCAGGCTTCTGGACCAGCAGATCCATTTTGCAAGCCAACTCCCACCATAAGTTATACAGCAGCTATTGCACAAATCATCCCAACTGAGGTAACTATTTGATATTTGCTATTGATCTCTGGGTTTTTTGTCTTGTGAAAATGTTGTTAACTCTGGTTCTCACGTCACAACATGTCAGGATACTGCTGTTTCTAATGGAACAGTATCCAGTGATGATTTATCTGGCAGTACTGATGCTAAGGAGTTGACAGAGTTTGCAAAGAAATATGATGAACAAGTTATGGTGATGGAGCTTTCTGCAAAGAACTCTGGTGATATAGCAAACACAGATGAGCAGGTACTTTCTGTCTTCCTTTTTTGTTGTGTGTGCGAGTGTATTTTCACCCATGCTGTGGTCCCATATAACAATGGATATACCATGTGATTTATGCTGTTCTATGCATGAAAATCAAACCTTTTATTCATATCAACGCGTGAAAGTTGATTTGTTAAAAACTACTTTGCAGACTTCAGTGCAGAATAACACACTGAAAGTTGGGCAAGACACCGTGAAGGACACAGATAATATAGCAAGTGTTGAGGAGCAGGTATTGAACCACCCCTTGGCTGAGCAGGTAAAATCTGAGAAGCAAATATGTCTTGAAGTTTCTGCACCATTGATTTGCTCTGAAGACTCGGCACAGTTGTTAGATAAGGATCCAGGCAATGGCAATTTGCATAAAAAGATGGATTTTAAATCAAAGAAGCACATGAAGTATCCTGTTAGCTTGTTTTTTGGGCCCAAGCAACTGTTACTGAGGGCTTCAGTAAAACTGCACAAGAAAAGGAAATACAATGGATCTAAAAGGTGCCGAGCATGTTCTGTGGACATTGAAAGTGTTGCCATTGATCAGCAGGCATCAACATCAGAAACTATTTTCTCTAAGAACATATCACATAAACTTCATAGACAGAAACGTTCTTGTGCTGGTGCAAGTTCTGAGGATTATGCTCAGAGGTTTGAAAAGAAGCTGCATATTGATGGATCCACCATTAGTGTTCCCATGGACAGCAAGGATGCGACACTCACAAGTGCTGAGCTACCAAGCTCATGTACAAGCTATGTGGCAAATCAGAATGATTCAAGAAACAGTGTACATCCAAATGACAGAGCTCCATGGCATTTTAATCTCCTCACAAGGGGTTTAAGAGAAATTACTGGTTAGTATCTTTCTGCTAGAAATGTGTAAAGTATGCATTTCTCATTTTTCATCCTGCTGCCAACACTGCATATTTGCAACTCATCGTTTTGTTTTTGCAGTGCCTCGGTGGGATAACAATGACACTAAAAATACGAGTGAATCAGAGCTTTTATATTCAAGGACCAGCAGCATCGGCTTTGTGTTAGATGAATGGTAAGCCTGTTAATTGCTATTAAATTTCGTTCAAATGGTGTTGTTGGATGTCTGAATTCTCTTGTTGATGCTGAAATCGGGTAGAGCTTTCATTGAGAATCCTGAATGCTAACCAGACCAACTGTCCTGGACTTTTAAGCAGTACGAACGGTTGACAGGAACATAAAACTGGCTCTTGGGTCTGACTTGAACAAGTTTTAGAATCCTACGAGAATACGCTGAAACTGGCAGCGTTCTTCTTTGCAGAGTATGACTAGGATCTGAGATGAATATAAAACTCCTCTTTTTGGTGCATGTCTCGATTTTCTGCTTTGTTTGTTTGGGGCTTTGGGCAATACTTGGAACTGTTTTCTTTGGAATTAAACATGATTCTAAAGAAGATTTATCTCACATCTTTGTGTCAGGGATGAGGAGTATGACCATGGTAGGAGGAAGAAGGCCAGGAAATCAAAGCAAGACTTTAGTGAGCCGAACCCTTTCCAGGAGATGGCCAACAATAGTAGATCAGGCCATAGGATGAGACTAAAGTCTGACCAGGCCAAATCTGGCAACCAGCCTCTCAGGATACGATGATATACTGGAGAAGCAGACTATTGTTGTATCCTTCAGTTTTGGAATAATAACTACTCGTATTATATCCTTTCTTTCAGTTGCGTGTTAGAACAGATAGGCCGGCCTTAATCAATTTGATTTATAACACAAGTGTTCTTGCTGAGCACTTTTCACCTCGATGCATTAGGAAGGAACGCATACATTATTAGTGGAACCCAGTAATTTCACAGGAATATTATGGTTTTTACCGTAATCTTGATCCATTCGCATATATGAAGTTCTGGTTTGGGTGATTTCTATCCGAGATTTGTTCTACTGTTTTTTTACATTTCAACGCACTACTCAAACATCGAGGATACTACTAGTTCGTTGCTTTGTGGGTCCACGTGTCAGGCTGTCAGGGCAAAGGGCTCAGTTTCCAACGGCTTTGTGCAGCTGGCAATGGCTCAGCACGCATCACGGCCATCCGATCTCGCGTGGACGGTCGTAATTACCAGGAAGCTTCGTGAATAGCTTGGGACGTGACCCTCGGATACTCTCCGTTAGGTTTATCAGTTCAGACAGAGAGCAGGCTAAGTTCAATATAAGATTCTGGTATGACCCATGGAGGAGGGTTCGGTTCTTATAAGGAAGGTTAAATCCTTATCGAATAACTGAATCTCGGATATAGTATGAAGAGATATATTTGTACTTGAATCTTTGTAATTAGGGATGTGATTTAACATCCAAGTTTAGTATGTAATCTTATATATTATAGAGACCGACTCAGGATAGAGTCTTGAATCGTTGGGCTCGCCCCTTAAGTATATAAAAGGGCGAGACACCCCGGAGACAGATTATTCATATTGCTTTTGACGCCTTGAGCCTTTATAGTTTAAGTGCGTTGCTTTGTAAGCTTAGACATCATATAATACACTAAAATATTGGACGTAGATCTATTATCTCTCGGGAGGGCTGAACCAGTATAAATATTGCCTTTTGTTTATTAGAGTCGACAATCGGGTTTAAAGACGCTTCGCTTCACTTACACATCTAATCACCACCTTAGATACCTCTTTGGGTAGACTGCTTGATGATTCACCGACATAACCTATCTACGTTCTGGTCATGAAGGAACTGGATGGCATTATTCCTGCATATGGAGTGGTATAGCTATTTAATTTGAGACATGATCTGGTATTGAATGGGGTGAAATTGTTCCTAGTTAAGGAATATTCTAAATAGATACTAAACTAGGTGGTGTGACTTTTTTATGTACCACATGGTCTTGATTTGTTGTGGCCGAAGAAGAGACATGACACACCTAGTGGAGAAGCATGTTTGCCCTCGTGTCGTGGATACCGGTGAGCATCATAGGTACTTCCACCATCCTCTATAGCTGTCACATCTCCCTCTCTTTGGCCGTGGCCCATGGATGACGTCGTTGATTGTTGCTGCTGTTGTAGTGGGTGGACATGCCTCCTACTCTATGCTGCCATCGATGCTTTCACATAGGAAGTTTGTGTTGGCGAGCGGCCTCTCTATGTCGAGAAAATCACCCAGCGACATCAGCGGTCATCCGGTGTCATGGCAGTAGAGCCACCACTAGCTCTTGCTGAGGGCTGAGGTTATGGTCATGGCACTGGCTCCTCCTCCACCTGTCACTCCCTGCATGGCTCCTCTTCTTGTGATTGCGCCACATACGAGTTCTCTCCGCTTTAGCTAGCGTCCTCACCGCCCAACGCTGCCCGCTGTTGAATGCCGACATGCCCCCCATTCATCGAATCACCTCATCTCTTCTCATTCTCTTAATGAAAGACATGATGAAACGATTCCATTCACTCAACTAAATACTAAACTATCTCATTCTTCTCTATTCATCCAAAACACTACATCAACCATATTGGCGATGAGTTAGATTAGTTGGTACCCTGGTGGCGATGAATCGGCCTCGATGAGTGGACGCCTCGCCGCTTGCGCGGTTCTGGTAGGTGATTTGGTTTGGTTATTTAGTGGTGGTTGCTAGATTAGGAGCCACCAATTCTGACGCTTTTCAGGTGCGGTGGATGCCTTCAATCGATGCGGCGTGGGCATGGCGCATCGAAAAGGGGTTTCAATTGTCGTGGACCATGGTTGATGGTGAGTTACGTCCCGTTTGATGTTTGATTCGTGGGTGTTTGGTTTTGCTAGTAGAATTAGGTTTTATTCCACGCTTGTGATGCATCCATTCGTAGGCACGATGGGTGGAGTGGTTTGTCTGATAGCTTTGCAGAGCTTCTCAATTCGTCTCTCCTTTCGGTGAATTTGATACACACATGGTCATTAGGGTTTCATACTTTTTTGTGGTGGTGTTATCAATACCAACAGATAAATCGAAGGTTTTAGTCGTGTGCGGGAAGCATATGCCCATCAGTACGAAAAACATAGAGAATTTGTTGTGTGCATGGCAAAACCAGAAGTGACCTTTTATTCATCCTCTTTAGTATCGATTCTAACTCAAGCCGGTACTAAAAGTCCCCTGCAACGGTTAAAAAATGGAGAGAAAGTTAATGGTAGGTAAAACCAGTACTAATAAACTGTTTTAGTATCGGGTCGGAAGACCACCTGGTACTTTACTTAGTAGTATCGGTCAGGATCCCAACCGGTACTAAAAACTTAGGCTTTAATACTGGGTGGGGATACCAACCGGTACTAATAAACATGACACCAGAGGGTCTCCTAACTCGGTACTAAAAACTTTGGCTTTAATACTGGGTGAGAATACCAACCGGTACTAATAAACATGGCACCAGAGGGTCTCCCAACCCGGTACTAAAACTCTTTATTAGTGCCGGGTGCTTTCCCGATCCGATATTATCGTGATGAACAGTAAATATTGGCTCCTCGCTAGCACCGCCAGCTAGCTTCTGATGCCAGGAGAGGTGAAATTTTAATTCTTTGCGGTGATCTTGAGCTTGTGAGTGCTTGAAGGTCAGTAGCTCCATTCTTTACTATAAGATCAACTCGAAACTTGATTTGTGAAATGTGATACTTTGATTCCTGTAGCTTGTGATGTGCCGGTGATCGAATAGAGTAGAACAGAAAGGAGGTTATAGCAGCTGCTGAAATTTCAATTCTTTACGGTGATCTTGAGTTTACGGGTGCTTGAATGTTAGTAGCTTCATTCTTTACTGTAAGATCAACTTGGTGCTTGATTTATGAAATATGATATTTTGATTCCTGTAGCTTGTGATGTGCCGGTGATTGAATAGAGTGGAACAGAGAGGAGGTTACAGCAGCTGCTGAAATTTCAATTCTTTGCGGTGATCTTGAGCCTACGGGTGCTTGAAGGTTAGTAGCTCTATTCTTTACGTCAAATATTGTAGCTTCCTCTCTTAATTTTAGGTCATCTTATGCACATGTCATGTTTCATGTAGGATGCAAATGCAACAATTACAGAAAAATTCATCGCGACAAGACTTAGGCTTTATGGACCCTCGGCGCATAAATGAGAAGCTTATTCAATACAAGCCAAAAGAGACATTAATTACATTATATCGCTACCTGCACAAGCAACATTACAAAAATGAGATACTTTTACCTTACTGTTTCGAGTGAGTGTATTTACCGTACGTGTTGTATTCCTATCTTATCTAATAAATTAATTAGGTAATTACCTAATTTGTTTGTATATGTGTAGGTTCCATTAGATACTCCTTGTGCTCGACATAGATAATAGTAAAATTATTGTATACGACTCGAAGAAGAAAGCATAGAAATTATACCAAAGCATCATAGATTTATTGAACAAGTAATGCCATCTAATAGATAAACCGGTACTAAATGTTGATATGATTAATTGAATATAATCTTCAAACACCGTTCACTTGAATGTACAGGCCTTGGAAGGTGTTTCGTTCAAAACAAAGGGGAGAATATAAGGAAAAACTTGATGTCAAATTGATGAAATGGGTATGTATGTAAATTATACATTTTCTTAGTTCCATAAAATAGAACACTTAAGTCGTATAACTTAATTTTCTCATTGAAGATTTGGAGGCAGGAGGATGGAAACAACTTATGTGGCTACTATGTCTATCAGTACATACAAGATTTCATACACAAGAAAGGGCCAGTCACAATAAAAGATTTGACAGTACGTCCTACCAATTCAATGTTCAAATATTCCAATTCTTATGGTACGATATATCCAGCAAATAATAGTTTATTTAATATATTCACATTTTGGAATAACAGATGAAGGAGATGCAACGTAATATCCTCCCAAGGAGCGTATTCAGGCAATTCAAGAACAACTTGTCGGGTTCATTCTCGATGAGATTATACGTCCCGAAGGAGAGTTTTGCTACACAGAATGAAGAATTTTTATTTCACACAATAGAAAATGATTATATATATATTATTTGTGATTAGATGTGTTTGTTCCACAGTACAATAACATGATTTTGTATATATAATTGTAATTAATAATGGTATTTATATATTATGCGGATAGATATAACAGAATCTTATTAATAAATATTTATTCTCAAAGCAATTAAAACCAGTGTATAAAATAGTGTACGAATATACGAGTCATGTATAGTACGTATAACAAGAATGAATTGAAACTAAATACAACCAGCACTGATTGTAATTAGATAAAATAACAACAAAACATAAAAAAACAGGACCTTTAGTACAAGATATGGAGCCCAGTTAGTACTAAAAGACCAAGCTTTAGTATCGAGTAGGAAGCTTAGCTGGTACTAAAGCTTGGTCTTTTGTACCATGTGGTGGGTTCCCCACCCAGTACTAAAGGGTGTATTAGTACCGGGTGAATAACTGGTACTAATGTGCCACACCCTTTAGTCCCGGATGGACAGTACCGGCTCAAAAACCGCGACTAAAGGGGAGTTTTCAACCGGTACTAAAGGCACGTTCTCCAGTAGTGAAAGGGACCAAGCAAGTGTACCTTTTCATGAAATAGTACATTGGCATGAAGAATATCAAAAGTATTTTGAACGAGATGAAGCACAGATGGTTTTTCTTCTGTTCTTGATGAAGATGGAATGGCAACTGAACCTTCCATTGGGCATTTTGGTTCTCCTTTAGACTTTTTAATTACAGAATATATTTATCTTTGTTTCTTGATTCTTTTTCAATTGAGTTGACTCGTAGAGAATACTTGAGTAGTACATGACAATGAAAATTAGATCCATTTCAACAATCATGGTAAGCCGGTAGCTTTAGGAAGCAGCTCCTTTGACTTTGGAGGGGTTGACTGTCCTCTGCAGTCGCCCATCTGAGCCATCCAGTGCAGATCGAACGGTGCAAAGCCATCATGAAGCCCCTCACTGATTGCTGCAAAGTGGGCCCCACCACACGCAAAGCCCCCCTCCCGCACCGTCGGATCTCCACACAACAGCCTAGATTGGGCGACTGCCGCTGACTGCAGAGATCTTGTTTGGTGGCTTTAAGGGCAGTGTTACAAAAATCAGCAATCGTTAGCTGCTCGGCTAGCTAAGGAGCATGGATTAATCAATTAATCGGAGATTAATTGAATTAATTGATCGATAATTTACTCATGGTATGTTCCAGTCCTTCTGAGGGGCATTAAAAATCTTATGAATTGGTTGGTATCGCCAATAGAAAACAATGAGAACATATCATAGTGTGGCATGGGATAGTGGCAAAAGGGGGTTTAGGGTTTATTTTTTCCCCTCTCACGCTCTCTCCTCCCACTACGTCTCTTTGCCTCTATCCTCATCTCTTTGCCGCCGCCGCTAGCTTGTCCATTGCAAGCCAGTCCGCCACTGCCGTAAGCATATCCATACAATGAGTAGGAGTGGCATGGTTGTCGCTACCACTCAGTTACCGTGATTACTGAGCAATAGTTGGTCGTTCACCGCCGATCGATACTAGGGTGTGCATAATCGAGTGGTTACCATGGTAACTGTTTAGTTACCGAGCTTCCACAGCCGGTTGGTTACTATGAACTGACCAGTTTGATTCAAAATTTAAATTTAAATTTGAAAAAAATAAAAAATTCTCAAAAACTCCTATAAATACTAGATGATTTGTGATGATTTATGGTGAAATATGTTTTAAAAATATTGAAATTTTACAAAATTATGAGCAAAACAAGATCGGTAAAAATAAAAAAGAAAATTTTTTGGCTAGCCCAAAAGTGTGCTCCTCTAGGCAACTTTCAGTGAGTCTATCAAGTCAAGCCATGGACTTTTTAAAGCTCTCATGGGACCTATTTCAGACAATGGTCTTATTCCATATACACCCATATTTAGAGCCTTTTAAAGTAATATCCGAGTAGACTCCTTTTGAGCTTGGAAAGATCGAGTTAGGACATCTATATAAGGGGTGAGGGAGAGGGGCTAGATGCATGCAAATTGGCTTACGTGCCTTCGTTGTCCACCCCAAGCAAACCCTATTCATCACCATCCGAGCTAAACCCTAGCCGACTACATGAGTACTAATATACTTTTGGTCGGCGTTCTACTCTGGATGTGAGATATCAGTAGAGACGTTGCTAGATTGTGGTGCTAATCGGCCTGTTGTGAAGGCGTTTGCGCGTGGAGGAGATGATCTGATCAGGTACTTCCACTACTGCCACGACGCATGCGTGTTGGATTGCTTTTCCAACTTGCCTTCCACTGATATGCGCGTCTAACGGTAATATCTATGGTCCCTCTCTTGCATGATGTTTTAGTGTGCGCGGTATAAATATTTTATTCTTCGTCGTCGTAGCCTACGTGGCTATACAGATGATATGTGAGCTTTCATCTAATCTCGCTCCTCTGTTTTTTACACCAAGTACTTAAAAAATGACTGGCAAAATCCCATGGAGACAAATCCCATGAATCAAATGGCATCTATCTACTCATCTAAAGAGGCAAATGAAATGGGCAAACAAATGGCTTGAGAAAAATACGTTTGTCCAATGTTTGAACTGCAGAGGCGACCAGTGCGGCTTGCCTCGATTCTCGCTTCCCGCTTATAAATACACGCACGATACGTCATGATCGAATTACCTACAATTAAGCTGCTTGCGTTCCTCGAATCCCCTCTCGAGTCTCGACCAAACTCGACGACACCAACGGAGATTTACATGTCACAGCGGCACCGGCGGATTCGAATCCCTTGACGTCACTGCCCTCTGCAGTCGTGATCCACGCCGTCCGGCGTGGATCCAACGGTGCGGAGCCCCCGATCAACTGTGTGGAGGTGGATCCCACCATACGCGAAGCCCCCTCCGGTGTAGGACCGAAACTAGCGACCAGAGGGGGGTGAATGGGCGCAAAAACACAAACATAGTGGAAAAACAAAAATCTTTCAACCTCTTGTATCGAACTTGCGAGTGGTTTCAAGATGCTCAGCATAAGGCTGTGTTAAAATATCCACTCATAGCAAGTTGATACACACTCCTCCAAAAAGTACTCTCAGAAATAGATCGTCCAAGGAAAAGACAAGTATCAGTCAAAATGCATCCATGAGTGCAATATACGATCTACAGAAAAAAGCACGTAAAAATGCACTCATACGCACAAGATCAAATACTTGGTGTTCAGCCTCATGGACATTTAATCGAACACATGGCATACACAGAAAAAAATT
>KE370866.1:6850-21566 GCA_000418225.1 Zizania latifolia
AGAGGGCGGTGCTTTAGGCGAGGGTGGCGCTTCGGGTGAACAACGGTGGGCGGGGAACACACGGGCGAGGGTAGTGCTCCAAGTAGACGACGAGCGTGGTGGGGGCAGAGAGCGTCACTCCTGGGCGGAGGGTAACGTGCGGACGGTGGTCAGAGATCAGATGGGAGGCACATGAACAGAGGATGACACTCTAGAGATCAAACGGTGGGCGGTACACACGATGTCGATGGCGTGAAGAGAACTTTGGGACGGAGGTTTCCTGACAGTAGCGTTCTTATTTGCTTTCTTGATGACATGATTTTATCATGCTTCTACTTGGAGTTGGTGCACCGGCGAGGCCCTTCTGTCCAGTAGGCAGGGCTACTACACTGCACCACTTCTTGATGTATGTAAAACCGTACGAAAAGCGTGCATCCCTACACATAAGCATACAGCACGCCAGAGCTCTCTCAAAAACACAAGTGCGCCGTAGCATTGACTGTATACAACTAAATATATATACATAGGTTGATTTTAGCAATTATTACATAGATTAGTAGTATTAAAAATGAGCTGATTTTTCTTATTAATATTGTTATTAGCTCTAATTTTATTAATATTGTTAGCTCTAATTTTAGGCGTGCTGAAGCTCACTAAATACATAGATAGGCACGCACTAACCAAATAAAACAATCTAGAAATTAAATCTTCGTGGGAAAAAATTGAATGCTTAAAATTAGTAGCAACTAAATGTTAGTCTGGAGAGTCAAAGACAAAAACAAGATCGATTAATTTAAATACTCCAAAAATGTGGCTACAAGCCTACCACATATCGATGAGACAAGTATGGTCGCCTTTAATTTCCCTTTTAACTAATCATCATATCTGCAACCACTCATCCTCAACTCAACATCATAGAGCTAGTTTAGTTGTAGGAGGATATCCTGCTAAGTATATATATATATATGGTTGTTACAACTAATCTTTGTTGATAGTATGATCTACTCCAATATATATGTGCCCATGATAATGAAACATAGGTCTTCGGGCAAGCATTTAATTAAGTTCAATGCAGATGCCTGCAATATCAATCGTTGTACTCTGAACAGCAAGTTGTTGGTTGTTCTCTCAAATATAGACAACTTGCATATATCGGTGCCAACACTACCAAAATTTCATCCTCCAATTGAAGATGAAGTTGTTGGGTGACCTCTCAAGTATAGTGACACGCTATCAGATTTCCATACTGTGTCTAGGAACTAATTGTGATTTCTGACAATATAAGGAAGCATTTAATTTTGTAATAGCCGATCGATCATGGTCCAGAAAGAAGTTTCGGACATCATGCATGAATCAGACCATCATATACATTCAGCTTGAACCAAGTGTGGGTTAGGTACGCAGGATAAGACCATCATATCATGGATCACAGGTCATCCACATTTCGCTCTCAATACTTAATAATTAAGCCAAACCAACTTGTGAGATATGTGCCCTACAAATAGCATTGCTCCAGATACCAGTCCGACACCATCGACCCCTTCAGTTCATTGGCTAATCCTTGCTAATTTTATGACCTGGTTTCCTTATTAAACGGCCCTCTTCTTCATCCTGCCCTAACTAGCTACCTAGTCCATTCTTCACACAAAATAACACTGTGTCCGCAGTGATCAGAGCAGGACATGGTGTTCAATTCAGAAGTTTCTTGCAATGGTGACCGGGTAGATGTTGCAGCTGCCACAGCAAGCATGCAGTGTAGCAGTGGCATGCTGGGAGACAAGCAGCTGGTAAGCAAAGTGATATTGGAAGGGTTGGAGATTGAGGAGCCACCCGTAGATGAGATGGCGGTGGCGGAGAAGAAGGCTGGGATTGCTAGGTTAATGTCAACCTATGTGCAGCACCTCCAACAGAGTTCTGCCTACCATCTCGGTATGATCATCATTGTCATATACTCATATATACATATATACATATATACATATATATCGATCGATTGATATTTGTTGTGTAGATAATATGCATGTGCCTGCATGAAATCTCGAAGACACACCAAACAAATTAGTAATCGTTCTAGCTACAGAACTACATTTATTTACTAGTGATTGATAAATATGTATGTATATGTATGTATGCATGAGATATATCTTTGTTTTTTTTTACTCACACGATTTGTTTCGTTCAACAAGCATTTCAGCATTCTATATGGTTTTTTTGCTTAGCACAGTGAATGGCACATGTTCTAAGCTAATATATATGCGCTCGATTATTAACAGAAAATGAACATATTGGCTTGCATAGCTAATCTTTGGCAAGTCAAATTTGAGTATGTAGGAGTATACTGTATCATTCAGTTAAGTTTATATACGTGGATCTTTATAGTACAACAATTACCTCATAAAGAGGTAAGAGTTTCAGTTAATCCTAATCCTTCATTATTATTGATTAATTGAATTAAATAAAAATTAAATGTGTAGTAATCGGATATTGCAGGCCTGGAATCACCTAAATAATCATGAAAATTAGTTACCACACTCATGCATGCACATATTGTGGTCGGGAATCCCTAGATATCAGGACATTACTTACCATACAAATACATGCATGCACAGATTATGGTAGAATCATGAGAAAATTCTGTATATGTCACTGATAATTCACCGGTTTTTGTATATGCCACTGAAAATTTATTATTCCTGTATATGCTACTATTTAGTTTTTTATATACTCTTATGTCACTGCCGTCAGTTTCAACGTTAGTCAACATTAGTTTTTTTCTACATGGCAAAACTGTTCTTAGCTCACAACGCAGTGAATCAGGCATGACCAAGGGGTACGCAGGGAATCACGTCGCCACCGTTGTTGCTGAACCGTCACCCTCTCCTCGCTGCTCCCTAGCCCCGCCTTGATTCCCTACGTTATGAGCTGATGGCAGTTTTGCTATTTAGAAAAAACTAACGTTGAGCAACGTTGAAACTGACAACAGTGATATAAGAGGATACAAAAAACTAAAATAATGGCATATACGAGAACAACAAATTTTCAGTGACATATACAGAATCAGGTGAACTTTTAATAGCATATACGGAATTTTCTCCAGAATCATACGCATGCATGCAGAGATCCTAAACCATATGCATGCACCATGCCCCTCTTAAATTACAGAAAAATAGTTCAATTCGGATGGACGTTACAGATAAAAGATATTATTTTAATTATTTTCTATAGTTAAAAAAACAGAAAAATATAAGGTGAGAGGTAATATGTCACTTTCTTTAAATCTAGGCTATTTGATCTAAAACAATTAACAGTTATAATTTATTTCACTACCTAAAAAAGACTATTAGTGATGGGTCATAAAAGTCATTAGTGCCGGGCATCGCACCCGTCACTCTTATCACGTCAGTAATGACCTATCATTAGTGATGAGCATACACCCCTTACTAATGGTCCACCTTTAGTGACAGACATATATCTATACTCGTCACTAAAGGTGGACCATTAGTGACGTGTATAGATGTATGCGCGTCACTAAATGTCGATTTTTTCATTTTAGATATGTTCTATACAGCTTCATTTAGTTTCTTTCAATTCAAATGAGGTGACGATTAGATCTAAAGTGGTCGTGGAGGAGCTCTTTTCGTCGTGTTTTTTATCATCCCGATGTGCTTTCCATGTGGTCATCGTCGGTGAGGCCTTTACCCTAAGCCACAATAGAAGAGGAGAGGCGATGATGAAGAAGGAGGTGAGGAGGTGACAAAGACGGAGGAGAGCAGACAGTAGGATTTGGTGAAACAACGGCAATAATTATGTACCCTTTCTTGAAGCAGCTCAATACCGAGGAACTTATGGTTGGGTGGAACACGAGGTGACGCCAGCCGTCATCGGGTAGATCTTGCAGTGACGCTGGCCACCGTCAATAGAGCTCGAGATGATAACCATAAAGATCAAGTAGAGAGAGCAAGGGAGTGAAGTGTAGAATGGTTGAGAGTAGAGACTAGAGAGGGGAGACGAGGCTTTATAATAGTGCATGTGTGTTTTTGGGCTAGTGTTCTTTTGCTTGCCCAAATTTTCAAATTTTTTTATATGCGCCGGTCTTTAGTGACGGATCTCGCGGACATCCGTCACTAAAGGTAGATCTTTAGTGACGGATCTAGATATTCACGCGTCACTAAATGTTGATTTTTTATTTTAGATCTATTCTATATAGCTGCGTTTAGTTTCTTTCAGTTTAAATGAGGTGACAATTAGATTCGAGGTGGTAGTGGAGGGGCTCTTCCCGTCGTGTTTGTCGTCGTCCTGAGGTGCTTTCCGTGTGACCATCGTCGGTGAGACCACTATCCCGAACCACAATAGAGGAGGACAGGCGATGATGATGAATAAGGAGGAGAGGAAGTGACAACAAAGGAGAGCAGGCGGTGTTTTCGGGCTAGTGTTCTTTTGTCCACCTAAATTTTTAAATTTTTTAATATGCGTCGGTCTTTAGTGACAGATCTACAGGACACCCATCACTAAAGGTATGTCTTTAGTGACGGGTCTACAGGAAAACCGTCACTAAAGATAGGTCTTTAGTAACGTGTGTATTTTATCCGTCACTAAAACTACGTCACTAAAGGTCATTTGTATGGTATTGTTTAATTGTACCTTAAAATTCTCCACATATATATATATAGAAATATATATAGATATATATATATATATGTATGTATGTATGTATGTATGTATGTATGTATGTATGTATATGGACAATTATGGTTGTTTCTTTGGCTTTGAGTTTTAAATTGTTCTATATAGCATAGGATTAATGTTTGTAGTTAGCGTCTATTGTTTTAACTATCAGTTTATGTTTTTTAAAATAATGCCCTTAACTAACAAGTGTCTATAAAACTGCGACATTCATGTTTTGAATACTTACGAGAGTTGTGGAATTTTATTCTACTTTCTCCTCTTTCGATCGAGAGCTTTGAACCATGCACATTCCATCATTTTTTAGTATATAACAGATGCTCAGAAATGGAAGATTGCATATCTCTAAAACTAGGTACATGTAACATGTTTGTTGAATGATGCCTTATTTTGCTGGATACATATTTGATTAATTCACTTGTATTGATTTTAGGTTATCCACTCAACTTGGACTACGATTTTAGCTCCCTCGCACCTTTTCTAAACTTTTCCCTCAATAATGCTGGCGATCCATTTGCAAAGGTGAACAGCAGTGTTAACTCCAGACAATTTGAGGTTGCAGTGCTGCATTGGTTTGCTAATTTATGGGAGCTGCAAAGAGACCAATTCTGGGGCTACATCACTAGTGGTGGAACTGAAGGCAACTTATATGGACTATTGGTTGGGTTAGTACTTCTCCAATGTTGTACGGACACTAGTTCACTGACTTCATCTGCATCTGAAATCTTCATTTATTCTAGTTTTATTACTTTGGTGTTCTCTCATTTGCCGAGTAATAATCTGTTGCACTTGTACTACAGGAGAGAGCTTTTTCCTAATGGGATCCTGTATGCTTCATACGATTCACATTACTCTGTCTTCAAGGCTGCTAAAATGTACAGAGTTAAGTGCATCAGGATTGCCACTACAGTTTCAGGGGAGATGAACTACGCAGACTTAAAATCTAGGCTGCTACAGAACACCGATAGCCCAGCAATTATAATCGCCAACATTGGTTAGATTTCAGCTCCATCGATCTCTTGCCACTTATCAATACATCCATGTTTTGTTAATACTAATATTGACTGAAACCGTTATATAATTTTTGATGATCCGTAGGTACTACGTTCAAAGGCGCCGTAGATGACATCGACAGCATAATTAGCACACTTGAAAAATGTGGATTCCAAAATCGGTATTACATTCACTGTGACGGTGCTCTCTCTGGCATGATGATGCCATTTATGAAACAAGTAGGTTTTATTAAAAGAAGCCTCCATTACGCGAAAAAAATATCTTTCTGTTGACAGTCCAACTGAACCAAGCGAACTGGTTGTTTGATTTTACTCAGGCGCCAAAGGTGTCATTCCAAAAACCAATTGGCTCTATCAGTGTGTCTGGACACAAATTCCTGGGCTGCCCAATGCCCTGTGGTGTTGTGATCACCAGGTCGGAGCATGCTGGAGTCCTGTCAACTGATATCGAATACATAGCTTCTAGGGATTCAACCATCACTGGAAGCCGAAATGGCCATGCTCCAATCTTCCTCTGGTACACACTAAGCAAAAATGGGTACAAGGGACTTGTGAAACAGGTAGAAATGTGCTTAGGAAACGCAAGATACCTCGACGTATTACTGAAGCAAGTCGGAATAAGCGCAGCGTGCAACGCATTGAGCAACACAGTGGTGTTTGAGAGGCCAAAGGATGAGAAATTTGTGTGTAGGTGGCAGCTCGCCTGTGAGGGCAATCTGGCGCATGTCGTCGTGATGCCAAACGTCACTCTTCCAAAGCTCGCAGTTTTCGTTGAAGAGCTTGCCCAGAGGAGAAGAGATTGGTACCAGGACAAGGGATTAAGTGCTCCATGCCTTGCACTTGACGTTGGCAAGGAAAATTGTTGTTGCAACCTGCATGCTAAAAAGCTAAGAGTTCCTAAAATGTGATTGGCAATTTGTTGTAACATGGTCAATTTTTTTATACAATTGTAATCCTATTTTAAATACTACAAAATGTAGCTGTTCTCCCTTTTCTCAAACCAATTTTGGTTTCAGCCGGAATTCCTTCCTCGGGCCCTCCCAATTGATAAAAGATATGGAACTGAGGTTTTAGGCAAAAGGTTTTGTGGAAATCTTCTTAGTAACTTCGTGCCACAGTATAGTACAATCAGTCAACTTTATTCATTGTTTTTGTATAAATATTTTGCATGATTTTTAGGGAATGAGAGGTCATCCAGTTAAAGATAGGGCGTAATCCATACATGTGGAACGAGTGAGATTGAGGCCTAACGAATGAGAATAGTCTTCTCTGGCCTAAAATGTTTCTACTTAGTTTTTCTTCTGTTTGATTTTGACTGCTCGTTTCTCTTGACATGTTCTGTTTCTTCTGCTCGTTAACTGCTCTGTTTCCTGTTTGTGCCAAAATGGGCGATATATTGAGTAATAGAGGTGTTTTGTGAATTCTAATACTTGCGTGCTCTAACGAGTGGTTATGTTCTTTCTTTAGTCAGCGTCTTTGCTTTCTTGGACTGGTCTATCGGCTTGGATGACTTCAACCTGATTGTCCTGCCACTGCATGAGGCTTTGGTGCATCGTTTAGGAGACGCAATAATTAGCATAAATCCAATCACTTTCTAGCAGAGGCTATACGACCCTTTTCCGTCAATAACAAAAAATATAGTCAGTGGTGTTTTGCTTCCAACCGTGAGCTCGATATTCAAGGCTCCTTTGTCATTTAAAGAATGGCCACCAAAATCCCACATAACCATATTGGTTTTGGTCATCGGCTTACCATCGACATGCCCTTTAATATACAAGGGTCGTAGATGCCGATGTTCATCTTCTTCTAGCTTCTCGAAGACCGCCGATTAAGGTTGCAATACCAATTGAGCTACTGATTCCTCATCGTCCTCGTCATCTGATAGCGGAGCCCTATATTCCGCAGGTAGGACAAAGATCATATTGATAAGCGCCGATGGTTCTGACTCATCGACCTTTTTCTTAGGTCGCCATTCCTTGGTTGACGCTTGGCCTGGTGATATTCCTCATATTCTTCAATTAATTGTTTTTTATGTCTTTGCCTCTGTAGTCTTCTTTTTTGGCTCCTCGTTAGCCCTCTTGGGCACCATTGAGGCTTCTGAACCAATTTTTTGCCTCCTTGTCACCAATCTTCATTACACACTTGATGAAGGACACAATTTACTTCGAGCTCTTCTTTTGGTGACTCCAGCTGATCATGAACAGGAATCCAGTCCTGATGTCGCTTATCATAAAACTCTTCCTGCTCGCTCGAACGACAGTCATCTCTACATTTCAGATAGTTCTCCATAGATGGAAGCTTCATGTTATGTTCCTAGCAAAAACAAAAAAAGTACATTCCCAATGTGGGTCTATTTCAGATACGGTAAGGCTCCCTGCTCCCTATCTTGTCACCGATGCACTCTATCACGATGACGTTTTAGAGTTCGGCTCTCTCCTTCATGAAAACGTGAAGGACCAACGTGCACCATGTTCACTAGAAATGGGTTACTATCAATCTTCATCGGCTTCTTCGAGTCATCAAACTTTATTCTCATTTATTCAATAGTCAATTGAATCTGCCGGCGAAACACTTTGCATTCATTTATATTATGAGAACTGGTGTTATGCCATTTGCAGTATTTTCTTTTCTTTAATTCTTCTACCGATGGAATAACATGATTTGAGGCAAGTTGAATTTGCTTTTCCTTTAATAATACATCAAAGATCTTATCAACTTTATTGATGTCAAAATCATATTTCTGCTCCTCCTTAGCAGTTTTCACCCAGGGACAAATTACTGTATTCTTTAATCTAGCCCATTCTACAAGGCCAATCTCACCATCAGAATCTTCTTGCTTCAATTCCAATGAATAAAATTGTACTTGTGCCACTTGCTTCTGCAATTTCTCCTTTCGTGCTTCTTGGAATCGGCTCTCATACGCCGAAATCCTTTGCACAAGATGTGCCAAGCTATCAAACTCCTGAGAAGAGAACCTTTCTCTAATCGCGTCAGCAGGCCTTGAAAAGCTAGTTCGGCCAACTGAGCATCAGTCAAATTTAAACTATAACATCGGTTCGCAACATACCGAAACCGTTGAATGGATTTGGAAACCGATTCATCCATACGCTATTTTATAACCGTGAGGTCTGTCAATTTCATTTCTTTAATACGAACAAAGAAATATTTATGAAACTGTTTCTCAAGATCAACCCACCCCTTTATTGAATTCGGTAGGAGAGATGAGAACTAAGTGAAAGCCGATCCCGATAAAGATAACGGGAAAAACCTTACGTGCAATGCTTCTTCGGCCGATGTTTTACCACACCGCGTGAGGAATTGGCTAATGTGCTCAACTGTGGAAGTATTGTCTTGTCTAGAAAATTTCGAGAAATCTGGGACTCTGTACCTGTTTGGTAACAGTACTCTATCAAACCAATCTAGATAAAGGTACCGATACATGAAGCTTTGCTCTTTTGGTTGAAGCCCGAACTGATCTCTCATGACTTCTGTGATTTTGAAGGTGAAATCGTCTTCTTGTTGTGCCGGATAATGCTGAATCGCCATTGGCACTCTTTCTTGCTGATAATACTCTCTCCTAGGTGGATTACTGTCAAATCCTACTTGATGCTGCTGTGGGCCATAATACGCAGTCTGATGATACCCAGGAGGAGGTATGCTTAAGACTGTTGTTGCGCACCAAGTGTGTGTCATGTGAGATGGTTTAATTTGTACTGGAGGCATCAAACTTGGAAATACATTGCGCTCTAATCCATATGTCACCAGTGGCAACGAAGAAGTCATCGGTGGTGATGAACTCAAAATGATAGGCGCCGATGATCTCTGAGGCAAATACATCGGGCCCTAAATTGGCTCCTAAGCAATAGTTATATCCACCATCTTCTTGATCAATCCTTATAAAGTATTAACTAACACCCCAGACTGATTTATCAATGCGTTATGAATGGCATCATTAACCGAATCTTGAAAAGATTCTCTTAGGCTAGCAGGGCCTTGGCTACTAGCCTCTCCTAGTGGAGCAGGCATCGGAAGTTGACTCTTTTGGATTGGCCCACGCCGAGTCATGCTAAATGATTCCAAACAAAGTTTTTAGAAGTCTTTGATCGACTATTGCACTTCTTTCCTTTGTTCTTCAGTTAAATTCTCCATGGTGATTGGAATGACGTTGTTGGTGTTGTCGATCTCTTTCCTAGTCATGATGTCGATGAAGAGCTTGTCGATTACCGAAGCATGCAATGAGGTCCCACCGGACATGCCAAGAAAGCGTGTTGACGTAAAAATCACACAAAGACCTTTGCACCTTCACACTCAAAGGCCTGAGAGAGTCTGCTTAGCTCTAGTGTAAGTCCTAAATACTTAGAGGTGTTCAGAGTGTGCCAGTCAATTTGACCTGTAATTGACAAGGAAGAAAACATGAGTTGCTCTAACGCTATCGGATAATGGCTAATCGACATCGGCTCCGTTAGCACCTTGAAAAGCTACGATGCATCGAGTATGAACATACGTCAGAACGTATCGGCTTATTACATCGGATTATATTGTAACCTAATAGGTTAAATGAACACGTATCGGCTTATGCAATGTTATCAATAGAAATCTTTACGGATTGAACTCAGCCGATACAACGTCAAGATATAGTGATAAATAGAATGAATCAAATCTAAGCCAGATTGATCAAAAGAAAAGGTAGCTTTTTATTGGCTAAAACTCCAATAGACGCCTGACTTGTGAATCAAATTAAACCATCTCACATGACTCACACGAGTATAATGGATCAGATCCAACCAAGACAGCATCAAACTTGCGATCGCCATGTGATCTTGTTTAACCTTGCCCACAAAGCCAACGTGATTGATGAAATGCATTGATCTAATCAATAAAGCATAATATACGAAAGGAAACCAACACATTTCATCGATAACTAGCAAACCAATTGATCTAATCATAATATTGGACTCAACTGAGAAAGCTATAATTAAATCAACCAAGTTCACTAAGAAGGTTATCCCTGACGTGATCGGAGATCGAATCGAACCGATGCAGCCCGATCCCACACAGGGAATCGCCCTAATGCTACATACTTAAGATTGGCGATGAGTCGAGAGTTGTTTGATAGGATTGACTGAACGTGTTTATAATGACCCCGAGCACAGCTATTTATAGCCGGGGACTAACACCAACCTGTACATGACTCGAGATAATCAGATACATAATCTAAACTAACTTTAGTCTAACAATTACCAAAAATATACTAAGCCCACTTTAGATTGGGCCCATTCCACGCAGATTTTAATCTTTGATTATCAAGTGCTTTAGGCGGCCCATCGGCCTAGCAGGTGATTCGACAGCAAATATCCTTGTTGCCCTGTCGATCTAATTTCTGGTGTCAACAGTAGTCATATTTGGTTGTCAGGTTTGAATAATTTGAAATTAATAAGTTTACATATCTTCTGCATTACATGCAGCTGATGTGCCTAATGTTTGATTCTTAAGCAAGCTGTACTTACTTTTACACCATCCTAATAAACACAACCATCAACAACCAATAATAGGTACCTTTCAAGAAAAATGTGTGATATCTATAAGCACAATGGTTGAAACCATGTGTTGTAAATAGGTAGATGCACACAATTTTTTTTTGCCAGTTTATTTCCTTTTTCTCTCATTGTCAATACTATGATTGTTCTCTTACAACCATCTTCCACAATTGTAGGTGGTAGATTGCTGTATCTGTGATGACCCAAATTCAGTGCCATGTTTTGCCTTTATCGAGTTTGCCGATGATGGTAGTTAAAAACAAATTTATTTGGTATGTTCTTATGCTATTCTAATAAGCAATTCTAAATGAAGTTTCCCTTTTCCTACAGTTGGTGGAAGAGCAGCCTTAACACTTGGAGGAACTGTGCTTGGTTATTACCCCATGAGAGTTATGCCATCTAAGACAATGATTTTACCAGTGAACCCTAAATTTCTGCCTCGAGTAAGTAAATGGATTCGAGTATTTTTATATTATACTATGTTTTGATCTCCAAACTCCATAGTAAGATATTGGCCATAAAATTTGATTTTTTTCTTCTTGAAGACAGAGGACGAGAAAGAAATGGTGTCCAGGACTGTTTATTGTATTAACATCGATAAGAATGTATGCTGATCCCTCTTATCATTTCTGTTAGGAAAAAGTCTACATATATAACCCCCTCAAGTATGTACCCGTAGACACATGTACGTACCCCTAAACTACAAAACCAGATTTTTAACACCATCATCTATACTATACTAGATAAATACCCCCCTCAGACAGTTTGGCACGGTGGTTTTGCCTACGTGGCAGTCCACATGGCAGGAGGCTGCTGAGGTGGCTCAGCTTACGTGTGGGACCGTCTTATCAATGAGTGCTCTGCTAGCCTCCCTCTCTCTTTCTCTCTCCTCCTTCTTCCTCATTTCTCCTCCTCCTGGTCAGGGCGACTGGGGCGTCAGGCAGTCGGCTAGCGAATAGGGCGGCTAGGGCACTAGGCGTCCAGCCAGCGAACTAGGTGGGCAGGGGCACTGGATAGACAGACGGTGGGTGGGGCAGGCTTGGGGGCGTGCGGACGACCGATGAGTAGGGTGGGCTAGGGCGCCAGTTCAATGGCTGGCGGGCAGGGCGGCTAGGGGACGTGCGGACGGCCAACATGTAGGGCAGCTGGGTGGCGTGCGAATGGCCGGCAACAAGGCGACTAGGCACCGAGCGGATGACCGATGAATTGGACGGACAGGGGCACTAGGTGAACGGTGGGCAGGTAGGGTGGTTGGGCGCCGAGCAGACGGCCAGTGGGTGGGTGGATGCGACGTGGCGCCAAGCGAAAGGTTGATGGGCAGGGCGGCTGGGCACCGAGCGAACGACAGGTGGGCAGGTAGACGCGGCGTGATGCCAAGCATCCGATAGATCTGGTCGTCGGCCATGGTCAATGCGCCACAGCTAGTGGCTTGGCTGTGCGTGGCACTGCCATGTTCAGCAACGGCACGGCTAGGGCGGCTCCCCATGGTGAGCATGGAGAGGAGGAGCACAATGAGCTCGGCGACGACGCTCAGGCTAGGATAGTGCGGGTGAGGTCAGGAGAAAGAGGATGAAGGAGGATGGAAAATTGAGGAGAGAGAAGGATGCATCCATATCAAATTTTTGGTCACACTTGTTAGCCACTTGCACTGAGCTACCTCAGTAGTCTCCTGCCACGTGGACTGTCACGTAGGCAAAACCACCGTGCCAAACCACCTGAGGGGGTTATTTCTTTGGTATATAGATGAGGGTGTTAAAAATCCGACTTTGTAGTTTAGGGAGATATGTGTCTACATGTATATACTTGAGGGGGTTATGTAGACTTTTTTTTATTATGCTTATAATTGCACATATGGATTGAATCATATGTAAAAAGAAGGCCTCCAATATTGAGTTCAATGCATTGTGAACTTCTTTCAAATGAACTATCTAAAGACCCACAAGATATGTCATTGTTATTTAACTAATTGTCTACAACTTATACAACTAATTAATTTAATAATTTATATATTTCACAACATATCCATTTAAAGGAACCTAATAGACTTTTTGGTTATCAACTTTATGTGCTCATGGAATGACATAAGATTATCATTGATTAGCGCTGTGAGTACCCTCATTTTTTATATTTAGCCAATAACATTCTATAAATAATTATTATTTTTCTAATAATGGTATGTGATAATGTATGTACAGGGTAGGAATGTAAAAATAACATTTATGAAGAAATTTAAGAAATTCTTAAGCGTGTTAGGATTTAGGTAGTTTTAAAATATACAATAGTTATGATGTTATTTATTATGCTACTCTTTATAAGTATATTTGCTATGAATTTAATAATATAATAATTCATCGCTGACCTCTTTTGGCGTGAATATGACCCCGGGTTACCTCCCGAGTGGTTTTATGATGATCGAGTAAAGGAGGGGTCAACAGACTTAACCTTAAAGACGACCAGTCAATGGTCAACATTCTCCATACAGTCGGTTGTCGGGGACCTGGAGGCTCCCCGAGTTAGCACTCTGGAGGCCTCCCAGACCACAGGCACTCGGATGGTCGCCATCAAGAGCTAGGCCGTCATTAAGCTCCACATTGTACAATTATTATTGCTGCTATCTCTTGGAGTTATTACCTACGAACTGACCGTTTATCTTCATAATTGGTCATTAATGGGGCATATTAACTACAGTTTGTAACCCCCGATCCCTCTCATATAAAGGGATCGGAGGGAGCCTGTAAAGGGCATATTGGTCAAGTCGTATCCTAGACGATTTGATAGGCTTAAGGTGATTCACGTCCAAAAGTTCATTTTTAACACATACAGGATTAGGGTTATTATCCTCCGGGAGGCTCGAACCTGTCAAAAAATCCTCCTGTCTCTTTTAGTTAGAGATAACCATCAAGATTCATCCACAGCTCTTCCCATCGCCTAATCTAATCTATACTGCGGGTACCCCCGTGGTATACTGTCGTTTCGAACACAATGACAGTTGGCGCGTCAGGTAGGGGAGCAGTCTGTGTTTTTGATTGACTTGATGGCTGTTATTTGCAAGGTCAACACCTAGGTTCTCGTCGGCACCGTGATCACTTTCGGGAGCTTGACTTTCGTTGGTGATTGTATGCGTCAACTGGTTTCGACCACCACCGCCCAAACGAGAGCGAAGGTTTTGCGCACTCCAGCTATGCGCCCGTATGCCCCCCAAGCACCTGAGCGATCTGCTCTGCTCAGGGCACCCTCATCGGCTCCCTGGACGTCCGAGCATCTAGCTCCGCTCAGGGCTCGTCCACAAGTTTCCACCGACTCGCCCGCCGATTTCCTCATCTTTGCCAATGTCGGTGGGTGCACAGTCCAACGGCTCCAATTTACCAGGGTTGCTTCAAAGCGACCTCGCCAGCCGACCGCATCGGTCAAGCTGGCACCATCTCCTAACATCATCATGATGGTGATGGGTGATGTCTCTGATGACGAGCCCTCCTATGCCGTCGAGTCCAGTACTCACCGGCG
>KE370866.1:61612-83031 GCA_000418225.1 Zizania latifolia
CCAGCCTGGCCGAAGGCCACTGCCGCCCGCCTCACCCCGCTCCAGTTCAAGCAGTCCACGCGCGCGTGCCTGGCGCCTCCCTGGGCCGCCTGCCTGCGTGGCCCACGAAGCCTGCAGGCCGTCAGCCCGTTTCAGCACAGTAGCTTTTCTCTTTTTATTTAATTAACTTATGGGGATGTATCTAGTACAAATCATCTACCCCGTGTAACCTTGAACACTATGAATCAAGGCCACAAGATACTAATCCAATGGACGGCGGGTGAGGGGGCTTAACTTAAAATAAGTGGCTGGCGGGTGGAGGACTTAACTGCAAATAATAAATCTTTAGAAAATCATATAAAATTCGTTTTAGCTCCGATCAGCTCCGTTTAAATTTCTAAAAATCCAATCTTTAATTTAGGATAGAATAAAAATATTTTCATAAACTTTTTTGTATGTTTTTATTTATGTATTGTTATTTTGCTCGTAGTTGCTGATCCCGAGGGAACTCAAGGCTATGTCGTCAAAAATCTGATTGTGATCTTAAGTATATTTTGGCCTAAGGCAAGTCTTTCTTCGATCTTGCTTGATTCCAACATGTTAAATTAAATTTATATAAATTCATGTTTAGGACACACGCATACATATACATGGGAGATTAACGACGATCGCTTGAGCCATCAAGTCGGCTAAAACCTAAAATTTATTGTACTTAGTCTTTCCTTGATTATTGATTACCTGTAATCCATGTTAAACATTTGCGACCGCTATAACCTCGTCCTATTGTACCGACGGACGTTAAAACGGTCAAAACTTATTTTACTATTTCGCACAAACATTACATATGCAAAATGAATGTTGCGTGTGGGTGAAAAGTGGGATTGTCAATGATTTTGTTTCTGACAAAATGTTAAACTAGGTTGGGATGATAAAGGGAAAACGGAGATTGTTTGTAAATTGCTAGACGTTGTCGTCACCTTAGAGGCTCGACTTCGTTTAGCGTATAAGGACCAATTTCTTAGGAAAAACGTCAGGCACACAACTCATGCAACTTTACAGGTATTGTGGGATGCCCCTAGTTGAGTACTTAGTAGGCTTATGATCGCTTGCTGTTAATAGACGTGAAATCACCGGGGTACCTTGGAGTGTTGAGAAATGCCTGATGTGGCACCTGTGCATATTGTTTTGGATTGAGTAAGAAAACACCCACGGGATTTTAGGGAAAAGGAGTCCAAGGGGCTACCTGATATTCCTTGATCAGATACCCGTTGACGAGATGTCTGGGTCTAACTTGTTCATGTGATAGTAAAACTTTCTTGGGTTTGATTTGTAAAGGCTTTATCACCAACCTCCTCTACTAGCGCGGTAGAGGAGTAATCTCATGTCGTAAGGGTAGTACACCTTCAGCTAAAGTATAATCTATTTGAATAGTCGTGTCCATGGTTATAGGCGTGTGCCCTGATAGTTACCCTAGCGTAGTCTTGGGATTTGGTTTGTAGAAAAACAGATTTGTGGGAATGGGCGTTACTAGAGTGCACCCTCGGGGTGTACAGCTAGCCTTTGTAGTTGGGAACGAGTTTGTATAGCTCGGAAAGTCGAAAGGCTTTATAGAGAGAGGGTGAGGTTCAACCCTAGAATGAGAGATAAAATATGATTTGGATAAGTAAAAAAAATCTACTCGAGGGAGGGGTAGGCCAGTACAAGAGTAACGAAGAGGTAATTAGAAAGATTGTTATGGAGGAATGATTGGTGAATTGAGAAAAATTGAAAGATTGTTATGGAAAAGTTAAGGAATGGTTGTGGTAAGATTAAAAGAGGTTGAGCCGTAGTCTTACCATCGAAAATTAAAAAATGAATTACTTATTACTTTGGGAAAACCGATAGAGGTTGGGGCCTCTGTCGAATACTATAGGACACTTAGTAAATTTAACTTACATGGTTTCTTATTAAGCTTCAGCCGTCCTTAACTTTTCCTTGCATATACTCTTTTTCAAGACTTGCTGAGTACGTTTGTACTCACCTTTGCCTTTTCTCCTCAACATCCAGAAGCAGCAGGACGAAGATGAAGTTTTCCGCAATGCCCCGGGGAGATGAAGGTTTTCGACGATGGTGAGTTTTCTAGAAGAGTAGGGTTTCGGGACTAGTCCCCATGTAGATCTAGGAGCTAGTTCTTTGAGTGAGTGTATGTTTGCTTCTACTGTTCTATTGTAATGATTGCTTGCCATGAGGTATGTCTCATACGACTTTTGTAAGATATTTATGTAATAATTTGAGTAGGCTTGCTATGAAACTAGCATTAAAATAAAAAAAATGTCGGCAGTGACATTGAGTTGTTTTGAATCGTAGCCTCTTGTCTCGGTATGGTGAAGTCCATACGCGGCAGGGCATTACACCGACCATGGGGTGGAGCGCGCCGGCCGAGGGAGTGACGGACAGCGATGGCGTGCGGCAAGAGGAGGGGGGCACGTGGACAGGAGTGACACCGGTGCGACAGGTGTGGCGCTGGGGCGGTGGGTGCTAGAGCTACCAGTGGGGGTGGGCAACGATGAGGGCGCTGGGGCGGTGGGGGCGTGCTGGCTGTGGGAATGTCACATGCGTGTGTGAGATTCGCGAGAAATAAGTGTATCTGAACAACCTAAAAAGGACCTTCGTCGAGTGCTAGATCGGGCGACACTCGGTAAACTCGTCGGGTTTGCTGATTACCTCCAATCTAGCACTTGGCAAATGTTTTTTATGAACATTTTATTTTTTTTAATAAATTCCCGCAAATGTTTGTCGAGTGCCAGATTGGGAGGCACTCGGCAAACAATTTTTACTTTTTATTTTTTTTTTCAAATGTATTTTTCAATTTTTCTGTACAAAATTGTTGAAAAAATTTAAAAATTGAACCACAGCATCTAAGTATCATATCATGACATCATGACATGTCTCGTGTTTTTAGACTTCACATGATTTTTTTTAAATTAAAAAACCAATAAGGTGCATGTTTTGATCGAGTGTCGTCACCTAGATGTCTCAAAATTTCTTTCAATTTAGTGGGTAAGGCTAACAAAAGGACTAAAAACATGAATATAATTTTTTTTGGATAATTTGGTTCATTATTTCATGCACTTACAGTTCAAATTTGACATGTTTCAATTTAAATCTTAGAAACACAATTAATCAATTAAAAATAGCAAACTCACCTAGAAAATTGCAAAATTTTTGTATGGGGTAAGATACGCTGAGTTTTGATTGTAGAAAAAGTTTTAAGTTCAAACAAAGATTTGACCATCGATTTGTTTTCAAACATAACCCATTCCTCCTCTAAACTCTAATTCCTCCTTGGAGAATCTTCGGTTTCTAAACATCCTACCTGACAACTTTCTCGAAACATTTTCAAATTTTTATCACAGCATCTATATATCATATTATAACACCATGATAAGTATCATGTTTTTCAGACTTCAATTCATTTTTCTAGAATTAATAAACCATTAAGCTTCACGTTACCAATCAAGTGTAGCAACCTAGATTTTTCAAAATTTCTTTCCATTTAGTAGGTAAGGACTGTAAATAGACTCAAAAATATGAATATAATTATTCTACAATTTTTGGTTCATTATTTTATGCACTTGCAGTTCAAATTTTATCTATTTCAATTTAAATCCTAGAAACACACTTAATAAATTAAAAATAGCAAATGACCTAGAAAAATGCAAACTTTTTACATGGAATAACATATGTTATATTTTAAGTGTAATTTTTTTTTCAATTTCAAACGAGAATTTAAACTTCAGTTAGGTGAAAAAGAACATTTCACCTAAACTATAGAGTCCCTAGGTTTGCCGAGTGCCAACATCTGACACTCGACAAACATGGCTACGTGGCACCCCTCGAGCTCGTGGACATGTGCTTTTTTGGGCACTCGGCAAACTACACAATTTTTTTGTTGCTGTCACACGCTGTCAGCCTCCGGAGTTGGCGATTTGGTCTGGTCGATTTTTGCCGATGCTTTGCCGAGTGCTCTAGGGTTTGCTGAGTGTATTCCCTAGAGGCACTCAGGGAAGAACCCTATTTATCGAGTGCACCTATTTGCGGAGTGTTTTTTACTGGCACTCAGCAAATATGTGTCTTTGCCAAGTGCCTAAGGAAATATACTCGGTAAACCCCTAGGTACTCGGCAAACTTCATGTTACCCATAGTGATATATGGTTGTTACAACTAATCTTTGTTGATAGTATATGATCTACTCCAATATGTGCACATGATAATGAAACATATATAGGTCTTCGGGCAAGTATTTAATTAAGTTAGACGTAGATGCCTGCAATATCGATTTTTGTAGTCTGAACAACAAGTCGTTGGTTGCCATCTCAAATATAGACAAGTTGCACAGATCGATGCCAACACTACCAATTTCGTTCTCTAATTGAAGATGAAGTTGTTGGGTGACCTATTAAGTACAGTGACACGCTATCAGATTTCCATACTGTGTCTAGGAACTATGTGTAGGAACTAAAGGTGATTTTTGACAATATATGGAAGAATTAAATTTTGCAATAGCCGATCGATCATGGTCCAACTGAAAGAAGTTTCAGACAATATGCATGAATCAGACGGTCATATACAATCACTATAGGAAAACAGGATTTTGTCGAGTGCCTATGGCACTCGGCGAAGGGTTCGCCGAGTGTTATACTCGACTAATAACACTCGGTGAACCCGCTATAGGCGAACTGGGATTCACCGAGTGTTTTTCATCGGTCACTCGGCGAACACTCACCGAGTGTCAAATTTGACACGCGACAAAAAAATAGTGTAATGGTGATGTGACGGACGGTTTACCGAGTATCCAAAGTTTGACACTCGGTAAACAAAAAACTAAAAATAAAAAAAACGTGGAGCATGGGGCAGGCGTCCCGAACGCACATTTCGTCGAACAACAGGCGAGTGCGGCGTGGCTCGCACTGGCACAACACAGTGGCTGCGGCGCGCGGAGACGAGGCGGCCATGACCGGCGGAGGCAATGGGGCCATGGCCGGCGTAGGTGGCAGGGCACGGTGGAGATGACGGAGGCATGGGGAGGTGCAGCGGGGACGACCACGGCGAGGGAGAGGCGTGACACAGAGAGGGACGGCTTGGAGGGCCGTTGTGCGGAGATGGGCGGTGGCTGGGGAGGCACGGTGGGAGGATCGTGGCGTGGAGATGGGCGGCGGCTGGGGAAGCGCAGCGCCGTTATAGGGGCGGGCGACGTCTTTGGAGAGAGAGGAGGTAGGAGGAGAGTAAGCAGGAGAGCATTTAAAGGAGGAGTTGGCACGTGATGCGAAAAACTGTGCGTGGGAAGCAAAAAATTTCGCATGCAGGGCAGGAAAATTTCGCACATAGGGGCAGGAAGCAAAAAAAATTGCCGAGTATTTTACGTGTGGCACTCGGCAAAGTCTAAACTGTTTGCTGAGTGCCCTAGATAAAACACTCGGCAAACAATTTTTACATTTTTTAAGTTTTTCACATGTGTTTTTCTGTTTTTCTTGATAACAGTCTCAAAAATATTTTAAATTTTTACTGCAGCCTCTAAGTATCATATCTTGATACTAAGATAAGTATCGTATTTTTTAGACTTCATTGATTTTATTAAATTAAAAAACCATCAAGCTTCACGATCCCGATCGAGTGTCGCAACCTAGATTTTTTAAAAATTTCTTTAATTTAGTGGATAAGGCCTACAAATGGACTCAAAAATATGAATATGATTTTTGAACAATTTTTTTATTATTTTATGCACTTGCAGTTCAAGTTTGACATGTTCCAATATAAATCGTAGAAACACACGTAATGAATTAAAAATAGTAAACTGATCCAGAAAAATACTAAAATTTTACATGAGATTAGTTATATTGTATTTTGATTGTAAAAAAAGTTTCAAGTTCAAACAAAGATCTAACCATCGATTTGCTTTCAAACCTAATCTATTTCTTCTCTAAACCCTAATTTCTCCTCGGAGAATCCCCGGTTTCTTAACATCCTACATGTTAACTTTCTTGAAACATTTTTAAATTTTTATCACAGCATCTATGTATTATATCATAACCTCTTGACAAGTCTCGTGTTTTTAAGACTCTATTTGATTTTTTTAGAATTAAAAAACCATTGTGCTCCACATTGCTGATCGAGTGTTGCAACCTAAATTTTTTAAAATTTCTATCAATTTAATGGATAAGAACTAAAAATAGACTCAAAAACATGAATATGATTTTTCCATAAATTTTGGTTCATTATTTCAGGCACTTGTAGTTCAAATTTCACATATTTCAATTTAAATCATAGAAAAATAATTAATAAATTAAAAATAGCAAACGGACTTAGAAAAATGTAGAATTTTTACATAGAATAAGATATGATGTATTTTGAGTGTAGAAAATTTTTTAAGCTAAAACCAAATTGCAAATCTCACATAGGCTCGAAACAATTTTCACACAAAATGATGTTTTTTTTAGGTTTGTCGAGTGTTTTTCAAAAAACACTCGGTGAACCCGAAATTTTTTTTGCCCCCCAAACACGTCGTCCCAACATCTATTAGTTACAATTTTTTTTTCATTTTTTATCGAGTGTTATAGTATTTGCCGAGTGCATTTTTATTAGGCACTCGGCAAACCCCATTTTCGTCAAGTATAATTGTTTGCCAAGTGTTTTTTCAAAAACACTCGATAAATCTATCTTCGTCGAGTGTCCGATATAATACACTTGGTAAAGATTATGGTACTCAGCGAAGATGCAATTTCCTGTAGCGACTCTCAGCTCCAACCAAGTGTGGGTTAGGTACGCAGGAGCAGGAAAAGACCATCATCATGGATCACGGGTCATCCACATTTCCTTCTCAATACTTACTAATTAAGCCAAACCAACTTGAGATATGTGCATGCTCTACAAATAGCATTGCTCCAGATGCCAGTCCGAGTGTCCGACACCATCATATCGACCCCTTCAGACTTCAGTTCATTGGCTAATCCTTGTTAATTTTATGACCTGGTTTCCTTATTAAACGGCCCTAGCCTCTTCCTCATCCTGCCCTAACTAGCTACGTACCTAGTCCATTCTTCACACAAAATAACACTGTGTCCGCAGTGATCAGAGCAGGACATGGTGTTCAATTCAGAAGTTTCTTGCAATGGTGACCAGGTGGATGTTGCAGCTGCCACAGCAACAGTGCAGCGTAGCAGTGGCATGCTGGGAGACAAGCAGCTGGTAAGCAAAGTGATATTGGAAGGGTTGGAGATTGAGGAGCCTCCCGTAGATGAGATGGCGGCGGCGGAGAAGAAGGCTGGGATTGCTAGGTTAATGTCAAGCTATGTGCAGCACCTCCAACAGAGTTCTGCCTACCTCATCGTTGTCATATACTCATGTATACATATATATCGATCGATCGATGGATATTTATTGTGTAGATAATATACATGTGCCTACATGAAATCCCAAAGACACACCAAACAAGTTAGTATTCGTTCTAGCTACAGAATAACATTTACGTACTACTGATTGATAAATATGTATGTATGCGTATGAGATATATCTTTGGTTTTTTACTTACACGATTTGTTTCGTTCAACAAGCATTTCAGTATTATATATGATTTTTTTTGCTAAGCATTTCACAGTGAATGGCACATGTGCTAAGCTAATATGCGTTCGATTATTAACATAAAATGGACATATGTATTGGCTTACATAGCTAATCTTTGGCAAGTCAAATTTGAGTAGGAGTACAGTACTGTAGCACTCAGTTAAGTTTATATATGTGGGCATCTTTATGGTACAACAATTATCTCACGAGGAGGTAAGAGTTCGGGTTAATCCTAACTCTTCGTTATGATTGATTAATTGAATTAAATAAAAATTAAATATATAGTAAAAAGATATTGCTGGCCCGAAATCACTCAAATAATCATTAAAATTAGTTACATACTCATGCATACACATATTGTGGTCGGGAATCCCTAGATATTAGGATATTACTTACCATACAAATACATGCACATATTACGCTAGAATCATGAGAAAATTCCGTATATGCAACTGAAAGTTCACCGGTCTCTGTATATACCATTAAAAATTTGTTGTTCCCGTATATGCTATTGCTTCAGTTTTTTGTGTCCTCTTATGCCACTGCCGTCACTTTCAACGTTAGGTTTTTTTCTAAATGGCAAAACTGGCCTCAGCTCATAACTCAAGGAATCAGGGATGGCCAAGGGTGCGTAGGGAATCACACCGCCACTACTGCCAAACCCTCACGCGCTCCTCATCGCTCCCCGCCCCGCCCTGATTCCCTACGTTGTAAGCTGATGGTAGTTTTGCTATTTAGAAAAAACTAACGTTGATCAACGTTGACTAACGTTAAAACTAATAGCAATAGCATAAGAGGACATAAAAAACTAAAGCAGTGGCATATACGGAAACAATAAATTTTCAGTGACATATATAGAATTTGGTGAACTATCAGTGGCATATATGAAATTTTCTCCAGAATCATACGTGTCGGGGATATGATCCCGGGTTACCTCCCGAATGAGTTTGCGATGACCGAGAGGAGGAGGGGTCGACATACACAGCATTAAAGACGAGCAGTCAATGGTCAAATTTATCAAACAGCCAGCCAACAGTCGGGAATCTGACAACTCCCCGAGTCCAGTACTCGGGAGGCTCCCTCGACTTCCGGCACTCGGACGGTCGCCATCAAGTGTCGAACTGCTCTATTAAACTCTTTAATGAGTAATCATATAATCAATACAGCTGATAACGCACGAAGTTATCACCTACGAACTGACCGTTTGTCCTCATAATTGGTCATTAGTGGGGCACATTAATCAGAAATTGTAACCCCTGATCTCTCTCATATATAAAGGGATCAGGGGAGCCTATCACAGGGAGGCTTGGCCAAGTTGAGATCATACTGTTCATTCGCTTGAGGCCCTTTTTCACCCCTTAAGCTCATATTACACATACAGGAGTAGGGTTATTATCCTTCAGGAGGCCCGAAACTGTCTAAAAACACCCACTGTCTCGTAGATCAAGATAACCATCGAGATTCATCCACAGAACTCCCCTGAGCCTAACTAAATCCTCACTGCGGGTACCCCCGTAGTAAGCTGTTGCTTCGTACACAACAACAGTTGGCGCGCCAGGTAGGGGAGCATCATCTGTGTTTTTCTGACTGACTCGATGGTAGTTGTTTGCAAGGTCAACACTCAGGTTCCCGTCGGATCTATGATCACTATCGGAACCCTGACCTTTGTTGGTGATTCTATGCGTAACTCGTTCTGACCACCTCCGCCCAGAAGAGGGCGAAGTTTCCGCGCATGTCTATGATGTGCTCATCGACCCCCCAGGCGTTCGAGCGTTCAGCTCTGCCTAGGGCTCTCCCATTGGCTCCTCAGGTGTTAGAGCACCTAGCTCTGCTCAGGGTTCACCCACAAGTCACCACCGACTCGCCTGCCGACTTCGTCATCTTCGCCAATTCAGGCAAACATATAGTCCAACGACGTCAATTTACCAGGGTTGCTTCAACGCGGCCCCACTAGTAAGCCGTGCCGGTTAAGCCGACACCCTCTCCAAACGTCATCATGATGATGACGGGGGCTGTCTCTGATGACAAGCCCTCCGACGGCGCTGAGTCCAGCACTCATCGGCGTGATCGCCACAGGTGGAATGTCGCCTGATCCGCTTGCCGCTCGAGGGCCCGTGCGGCTGTCGGGACCTCACGGCAGAGCGCACAAGATGCCTTCACAGTGACTTTGAAGGTCATACCGTGTACCGTACGTCGACCACAAATCTGGTCACTATCGAGAGGGCGCTAGCGGCTCTTCCCGATACACCCCAGCTCCAAAGGGCTCGGGTCATGACCCAGGTCGCCGTTGCTCAAATTGTTGACATGGCGTCACTTACGAGGTCACGATCTCTGGGCTATAGCTCATCTCCCCGGCCGTCCTAGCGGCCGACACGCTCACGTATGAGTGAGCATCGCGGGAGTTCCTACTCGGGTGATGCCCGAGAATTTATCAACCAAGCACGTGATGCGCGCAACGTCATCTCTCGTCGCCGCGGTGAACGCGAGTGCAGCGAGCTCCATCGCCGAGAGCAATTTGACCGGAGTTACGGCACGCCGGGGGTTAGCCGGCCCGATACCGACATATCACGCTAGGATGGCTTTTCAGCCTTCTCCGAGCGTTTTCGTCGGGTAGTATGGCCTCGAAACTTTCGCCCGACGGGAGTTGTGCCATACGACGGTAAGACCGACCCCTCCCAACGGTTGCGGCTATATTACACGGCCATTCGCGCAGCTGGAGGGGACCAAGATATCATGGCTAACTACTTCCCCGTCATGATGTCCTCGGCCGCTATCAACTGGTTGGTCGAACTCCCAGAAAATTCCATTAACTCCTAGGGGGAGTTGTGTGATGTTTTCATCGCTAACTATTAAGGAACCTGGCAAAGGCCGGCCTCATGGCACGATCTGCGCCAGATATGCCAAAAAGATGGTGAGTCCCTCAGAGACTACATCCGTCACTTCTCTGAGCGCCAGAACTCCGTCGCAAGCATCCCCGACGCAAACGTCATATCCATCTTTCAAGATGGTCTGCGAAAGCCATCGGAGTTGTTTCGCCATCTGGTCATGAACGAGCCGACTGATCCTAGCGACATGATCACCGTCGCCGAGCAGTTCGCCAATACCGAGGACGCTGAGCGGGAGTAGATGAACCTGAGCACTCAAGAGTCCGACAAGGACAAGAAGATAAAGAAGGATCATCGCCGCTCGTCCCGACGTGATGACCGCAACAAGCCGGAGTCCTCTTCTCGGCACGAGAACAAGAAGAGGAAGGGCAAAGAAGTCATGATCGCCGAGAAAAACTCAAGACCTTAGGGCCGAAAGAACTCGGCATTGTAGGAGGTATTGGATAAACCCTGCATTATTCATCCTAACAGCAACCACACCACCCGCCGGTGTTATCAGTTGCAGAACCAGATGGTGAAAGAAGCGGAAGAAAATCCCCAGCAAGACAAGCGTCGCCGGAACGATAAGAAGAAGAAATTCAAAGAGGATGATAAAGACGCCGAGGCATCTCTGGAGAAAATGATTTTTAGGAGCCCACTCGGATGGTTTCCATGATATTCGGTGGAGCTATCGCCACCGAGTCCAAACACCAGCAGAAGCTACCGGCTCGCCGTGTCAATGCCATCAGCACCGTGGCGACCGAATGCCTACGGTGGTCAGAGATCCCGATCACCTTCAGCCGAGATGACCAGTGGACGAACGTCCCAAAGCCGGGGCGATTCCCACTAGTCATCGACCCAGTCATCCTTAAGATGCACCTTAAGAGGGTGTTGATCGACGGCGGCAGTGGGCTCGACGTCCTGTTTAAAGGGACGCTTGCTGCACTCGACATCGACGAGTCCACGCTCCAGAAGACGGACACACCTTTCTACGGGATTGTCTCGGGGAAGGCTTCCATTCCACTTGGCACGCTCACCTTACTAGTGATGTTCGGCACTCGGGATAACTATAGGACCGAACACATCAAGTTTACCTGGGCAACCATCCCTTGCCAAATTTATGGTAGCACCCTATTATGTTTACCTGGTCCTCAAGATTCCAGGACCGGGTGGGGCCTTTTCAATAAAGGAGGATGTTGTCACCTCGCATGCATGCGAGTGAGACAGCCTTGCATTTGGTGAAGCCGTAGATATTTTTGTCCAGATGGAGGAGACTGTTCAAGTGGCCAAGACGACGTCGACCACAAGCATGCAAATCCCGACCACTACGCCATCGACATCAAGCTTGGCGCCCTCGCCGGCTGAGTACAAAAGTATTCAGCTCTCGGACGCTGACCCCTCCAAGATGGCGCTGATCGGGACAGCACTTGATCCTAAATAGGAAAGCACGCTCGTCAGCTTCCTCCGTGCTAACATCGACATATTCGCCTGGCAACCTTCTGACATGCCAGGAGTACCGCGGGAGCTGATCGAGCACGAACTCCATGTCTTCCAAACCTTCAAGCCGGTCAAGCAGAAGATGCGCCGATTCGCCCAGGAGCGTAAAGAGACTATCAAAGAAGAAGTTACCCGCCTGTTAGCGGTTGGGTTCATAAAAGAGATGTATCATCCTGACTAGGTAGCCAACACAGTCCTGGTAAAAAAGAATAATAGAAAATAGAGAATGTACATTGACTATACTAATCTCAACAAAAGATGCCCTAAAGATCCTTTCCCGCTGCCACGCATCGACCAAGTGGTTGATTCTACGACTGGCAGCTCCCTTCTTTGTTTCCTGGACTGCTATTCAGGATATCATCAAATCAGCCTGAAGGAAGAAGATCAAGAGAAGACATCATTCATCATCCCATTCAGTGCTTATTGTTACACATCAATGCCTTTTGGGCCGAAGAATACGGGGACTACATACCAGCGTGCTATTCAGCACTGCCTCGCTGATCAGATTGGCCACAATATGGAGGTTATGTAGATGATGTCGTCATCAAATCTAGAAGGCTAGAAGATTTAATTCTTGACCTCTAAGAGACTGTGGACAATCTCCGCGAATTTCGGTGGAGGTTCAATCTGGACAAATGTGTATTCAGGGTGCCAACTAGAAAATTACTCGGATTTATAGTCAGCGGTAGGGGAATTGAAGCCAATCCAGAGAAGATTTTTGCAATATTAAACATGGCCAAGTCCAGCAGCGTCAAGTATAGTCAGCGCCTTATAGGCTGTATGACATCACTTGGGCGATTTATCTCCCGGCTTGGCAAGCGCGGGATGACTTTCTTCTAGCTGCTAAAAAAAGAAGTTAATTTTATATGGATGCCGAAGACCGACCAGGCATTCGCCGACCTCAAGAAGTTTCTTTCTTCTCCGCCGATCTTGGTTGCGTCGACCTCTGGCTAAATGCTGCTCCTCTACATCGTCGCCACGACCCACGTGGTCAGCACCGCCATGGTCGTCGAGAGCCCAGAAGAGGGTCACACCTATCCGGTTCAAAAGTCGATATATTTTATATCTGAGATACTTGGGCCATCTAAAGTCCGATACCCTCAGGTTCAGAAGCTCTTGTACGTCGTCCTCATCACCGCCCGAAAGATCAAGCATTATTTCCTCGCCTCGGACGTCTCCGAGTCAGCACCAGCCTTTCTAGGAAATGACGATGGCACCTTGGGTGTCCCTTAGGATGCCACCGTCGTCTTCGGCTTCTTCGCTGTAGGAGGGCAAACGTTTTTGTCCTTTCTCTTCGCCCCACTCGGCCCGGCATGCGGGTCGATATCTTTCTGCCTGACCGCTCGGGGCTGCTCGGGCAGTGATGGCAGTGAGCAGTACGCCTCTCGGCCCTACACATTTTTTACAAGTGAGCACCCGATAGGTGATATCATCAAAAAAATATCTTACCGGTGGTTGGGGGAAGCTGAGCTTGAAGGATTGCGGAGCGGCGTCGGGATTAAGCGACAACCGACTGGCGAAGATAGCCTTCACCCGCTTCTTCGTTTCATCCGAGCCTAAGGACTCGAGAGACTCCCGGGTAGGGTCGCTCCTGTCCGAGTACTCGTACCCCGGCCGAGTCCGGAGCTTAAGTGGCTAGACACGTCGGGACATGAAGTTCAGCGTGACGTGGACCCCCCGACAAACCCTCTGCTCGAAGCTGCACAATCATCTGGATGAGTTCGTCCACTTGGCCTTGCTCCTCCGGCTAGCAGCGGTCGGTCTAGGTGAGTGCCGGCATCGGCACTCGGTCAATCTCTGGAGAAAGGGTCGGCTCGTGATTCGCGAGGTAGAACCATATCGAGTGCCAGCCCTTATTGGAGGTCAGGAGTGACACTGGGATGTACTCGGCCGCTATCCCGTCTCGGAGCTGCAGTCCACAGCCACCGACCACCTTCTTGAGAAAAGCTCTCAAGCTAAAGAAATGGTGGAAGAGGTTGAAATGGGGATCGACGCTAAGATAGGCCTTGCAAAAATGGACAAAAATGGCGATGTGCAAGATAGAGTTGGGATTCAAATTACAGAGAGAAATATTATAATAATGAAGCATTCCGTGAAGAATAGGATGGGCCGGCAAGCCGAACCCGCGAGAAAAGAAAGACTCAAATACCACCAATTCGTTGGCGTTCGGAGTCAGAAAAGCCACACCGGCCGTCGAGCGCCATGCCGACAACGCTCTCGGAGGGAGTTGACCATTCCTCTCCAGGAGCTCGATCACCCGATTCATCGCCCCCGATCACTTGAACTCCACCGACCGGTCCACCTCGATGTGGGGATCGATGGCCGCCATGGGAATTGAACTTGGAGGTGCAACTGATCGGAAAGAAAAAAGAAAAAAGCCGCCTTGCCTTGCTGTAGCAAACCACGCATCGGCAATGGCGGTTAGGGTTGCGAGACGCCAGTGAGTAAGGGCTCGAACGCAAGAAAGAAGATGAAGGCAAAAGCAGAAAGTGTGCGGAAGGATAAAACGCCCAGCAGAAGGTTATTTATAAGCCGGCCACGCGACGATTCGGGTCCCCTCAAGCGCCGCGATTGCCTCGGGACAAGTCTCAAGGAAATCTTCGGCATTAATTCTGCGGGTCAACATATTTTTCATCGGATCCATCTAACCGTTGGTTGCAGATCCTGCACTTGCCAGCAGAAGATGAATCGACGCCCGCAGCATTAAACCGACTTGCGCCAGCAAACGGCATTAGAGATTGTGCATGTCTCATCGAAACTGCTCAAAGATTCAAACGTCTTCTGAAGCACTTTTTCGCTAGAGGACGCATTGGGAAAATCCCATCTTTTCTATTCCGCCTAAATCTCTGAGCCTGGAGCTTATTTTATTCAAGAAACTCCAGGCTCGGGAGCTGCACCCGGCAGGTGCACCTAAGCGGCGCACTTACTGGGAAAAATCCTTCAAAGATAAAATCTGGAGCCCTTTCTAGCTTCTCGACTCCGTCTACATACTACAAAGAGCTCGGGGACTGCTGTCGGGGATATGATCACGGGTTACATCCCGAATGAGTTTGCGATGACCGAGAGGAGGAGGGGTCGACATACGCAGCATTAAAGATGACTAGTCAACGGTCAAATTTATCAAACGGCTAGCCAGCAGTCAGGAATCTGACGACTCCCCGAGTCCAGCACTCGGGACGCTCCCTCGACTGCCGGCACTAGAACGGTCGCCATTAAGTGTCGGACCGCTCTATTAAACTCTTTAATGAGTAATCATGTAATCAATACAGCTGATAACGCATGAAGTTATCACCCACAAACTGACCGTTTGCCCTCATAATTGGTCATTAGTGGGGCACATTAATCAGAAATTGTAACCTCTGATCTCTCTCATATATAAAGGGATCAGGGAAGCCTATCACGGGAAGGCTTGGCTAAGCTGAGATCATACTGTTCATTCGCTTGAGGCCCTTTTTACCCCTTAAGCTCATATTACACACACAGGAGTAGGATTATTATCGTCCGGGAGGCCCGAACCTGTCTAAAAACACCCCCTATCTCGTAGATCGAGATAACCATCGAGATTTATCTACAGAACTCCCCTGAGCCTAACTAAATCCTCACTACGGGTATCCCTGTAGTAAACTGTTGTTTCGTACACAACAACAATACGCATGCATGCAGAGATCCTAAACCATACGCATGCATTACACCCCGCGTAAATTACGCAAAAATAGTTCAATTCGGATGGACGTTACAGATAAAAGATATTGTTTGAATTATTTTCTATAGTTAAAAAACAGAAAAATATAAGGTGAGAGGTAATATGTCACCTTCTTTAAATATCTCTCTCTCTATATATATACAATTATGGTTGTTTCTTAAGCTTTAGTTTTAAAATGTTCTATATAGCATCGGATTAATGTTTGTAATTAGCGTCTATTGTTTTAACTATCAGTTTATGTTTTTTAAAATAATGCCCTTAACTAACAAGTGTCTATAAAACTGAGACATTCATGTTCTGAATACTTACAAGAGTTGTGGAATTTTCTTCTAGTTTCTCCTCTTTCGATCGAGAGCTTTAAACCATGCACATTCCATCATTTTTTAGTATATAACAGATGCTCCGAAATGGAAGATTCTACATCTCTAAAACTAGGTACATGTTTGTTGAATGATGCCTTATCTTGCTGGATACATATTGATTAATTCACTTGTATTAATTTTAGGATATCCACTCAACTTGGACTGCGATTTTAGCCTCCTCGCACCTTTTCTAAACTTTTCCCTCAATAATGCTGGCGATCCATTTGCAAAGATGAACTTCAGTGTTCACTCCAGACAATTTGAGGTTGCAGTGCTGCATTGGTTTGCTAATTTATGGGAGCTGCAAAGAGACCAATTCTGGGGCTACATCACTAGTGGTGGAACTGAAGGCAACTTATATGGACTATTGGTTGGGTTAGTACTTCTTCAATGTTGTATGGACACTAGTTCACTGACTTCACCTTCATCTGAAATCTTCATTTATTCTATTTTTATTACTTCGGTGTTCTCTCATTTGCCAAGTAATTATTTGCAGTTCTAGTAATACAGGAGAGAGCTTTTTCCTAATGGGATCTTGTATGCTTCATACGATTCACATTACTCTGTCTTCAAGGCTGCTAAAATGTACAGAGTTAAGTGCATCAGGATTGCCACTACAGTTTCAGGGGAGATGAACTACGCAGACTTAAAATCTAGGCTACTACAGAACACCGATAGCCCAGCAATTATAATCGCCAACATTGGTTAGATTTCAGCTCCATCGATCTCTTGCATTGGCACCTATCAATACATCTGTATTTTGTTAATACTAATTTTGGCTGAAACCGTGATATGATTTTTGCTCATCCGTAGGTACTACGTTCAAAGGCGCCGTAGATGACATCGACAGCATAGTAAGCACACTTGAAAAATGTGGATTCCAAAATCGGTACTACATTCACTGTGACGGTGCTCTCTCTGGCACGATGATGCCATTTATGAAACAAGTAAGTTTTTATTAAAAGAAGCCTCCATTACGCGAAAAAACATCTTTCTGTCGACAGTCCAACTGAACCGAGCGAATTGGTTGTTTGATTTTACTCAGGCGCGAAAGGTGTCATTCCAAAAACCAATTGGCTCTATCAGTGTGTCTGGACACAAATTCCTGGGCTGCCCAATGCCCTGTGGTGTTGTGATCACCAGGTTGGAGCATGCTGGAGTCCTGTCAACTGATATTGAATACATAGCTTCTAGGGATTCAACCATCACTGGAAGCCGAAATGGCCATACTCCAATCTTCCTCTGGTACACATTAAGCAAAAATGGGTACAAGGGACTTGTGAAACAGGTAGAAATGTGCTTAGGAAACGCAAGATACCTCGAGGTATTACTAAAGCAAGTCGGAATAAGCGCAGCTTGCAACACATTGAGCAACACAGTGGTGTTTGAGAGGCCAAAGGATGAGAAATTTGTGTGCAGGTGGCAGCTCGCCTGTGAGGGCAATCTGGCGCATGTCGTCGTGATGCCAAATGTCACTCTTCCAAAGCTCACAGTTTTCGTTGAAGAGCTTGCCCAGAGGAGAAGAGATTGGTACCAGGACAAGGGTTTAAGTGCTCCATGCCTTGCACTTGACATTGGCAAGGAAAATTGTTGTTGCAACCTGCATGCTAAAAAGCTAAGAGTTCCTAAAATGTGATTGTCAATTTGTTGTAACATGGTCAATTTTTTGTATACAATTGTAATCCTATTTTAAATACTACAAAAATGTAGCTTGTTCTCCCTTTTCTCAAACCAATTTTGGTTTCAGCCGGAATTCCTTCCTAGGGCCCTCCCAATTGATAAAAATATGGAACTGAGGTTTTAGGCAAAAGGTTTTGTGGAAATCTTCTTAGTAACTTCGTGCGACAGTATAGTACAATCAGTCAACTTTATTCATTGTTTTTGCATAAATATTTTGCATGATTTTTAGGGAATAAGAGGTCATCCAGTTAAAGATAGGCCGTAATCCATACATGTGGAACGAGTGAGATTGAGGCCTAATGAAAGAGAATAGTTTTCTCTGGCCTAAAATGTTTCTGCTTAGTTTTTCGTCTGTTTGATTTTGACTGCTCTATTTCTCTCGACATGCCCTGTTTCTTCTGCTCGTTAACTGCACTGTATCCCCCGTTTGTGCCAAAATGGGCCATATATGGAGAATAGAGGTGTTTCCTGAATTCTAATACTTGTGTGCTTTAACTGAGTGGTTATGTTCTTCCTTTAGTCAGTGTCGCTCCACTTGTTTGGCTTTATAAATATGAATATGATACTTTGATGTATATGAATATAAATATGAGATATCTACATATGTTGATGCTTAATGTGTATTAATATATATGGATGTTGATGTAAATATAAATATATGTGAATCTATCATTTATATATGAATATGAATATATCCAAAGCTGCTTACCGCTCTATATAGAAATATAATATTTCCACATGAGTAAACAATTCGATTTCCTTAGAATCTTAAAAAAAACAAAAGGAAAATAACAGCAATGCAAACTACAGTCCACGGGTAAGTGTAGTAAATAGCCATCTGTACGTGCAAAACTATACAAACGTACATGTCAAGTTGGAAAAAATATATTATGAAGTAGTGACTTGACAAGCAAAGGCGCGCGCTGCAATTTAATCCTTATGGAGGTTATCCTCATATTCTTTATACTCTCTTCGTTTTCATATTAATTATTAACGTTTAGTGATTAAAATGTTATTTTGGACTTACATACATCTACACACACGCAAACTTATTATCTATAATTATAATATAATTAACCACATTGAATATGAAATATACACACTAACTACTTACTCATTCAGTATATAAGAACATATACAAAATATCAAAAGAAAAGTTATGGAACGTGCGGTGTAGATGGAGGGATGTGCGGCAGCGGGCAATTCGTCGTGGAGAACGTTGATCGGCTCAACGTCGACAAGTAGCAAGCAAGCTCTGTCGGGTACGGTAGGTATTTCAAGACGACCGCTATCAAGCATGACTATCGTGCCGACACGCTTAATTAATTAATAAACTGTGTCTGGTCGTCGACCGGCCCATCTCTCTTACTAGTAATTATAATATTTATAATTAATATGTAGGAATTGAAATCATAATTTTTTATTATTTAATAATATTAAAATGAGCAATTAATCAATTTTGAGATATCCTTATTTTGAGATATATTTTTTTCATGGTTTAATATTTTAGTTTTTTTAAGATTTAATAATTATGTAATCCTTAATTAATATATATACCGTTGTATTTTTGTTGGAGATATAATAGAATATATGATCTTACAAAAGTCCTCAAAGCTAAAGTTAAATTCAAGGTCAGTTTTTTCCAGAGCGCTGACGGATAGATAAGAAGTCATGTGCAACGAATCCAGACTCCATTGATCCGGTCTCCAGAGCACCGATTTTTAATTAATTAGTTACGTACCGAAGACGGGACAAACGGGGTCGATCAGTAGTGTTAATGTCGCCGGTGTTGGTCATGCTAGCCTGCTTGCTGCTGGCTGTGGCTGTGGCGCCCCTGCAGCTGCAGGCAGCGACCCTCATCGGCAAGCCAGGTTGTCAGACGTCTTGCGGCGGTGTGGACATCCCCTACCCATTCGGCATCGCTACGGAAGGCGTCAACGTTAACTGCTTCCTCCCTGGCTTCGAAATCAGCTGCGCCAAGAACCTCGTGCCGGTGCTGGCGAACACCGAGATCAAGGTGCTGAGCCTGTCGGTGATGCCGCGCCCGGAGGCACGGGTGCGGCTGCCGGTGGCGTGGACTTGCTACAACTCCACAGGCGGCGTCACTGGCAGATCGAACGGCACGGTGGATTTAAACCAGGCCGGCGTGTACCGCATCTCCGACGCCTACAACGAGCTCGTTGTCCTCGGCTGCAACACCCTGGCCTACACCAACAGCGGGCCGGCCGGCGACCGGTACCAGAACAGCTTCTACACCGGCTGCGTCTCCTACTGCAAAGACTCGCGGAGCGCGCAGGACGGCAAGTGCGCCGGCGTCGGGTTCTGCCACGTCGAAATCCCGCCGGACCTCACCGACAACTGGATGCACTTCGAGACGAGCTGGTCACACGCTAACCAGACGTTCAGCCCCTGTGGTACGCCTTCATCGTGGAGAAGGAGCACTACAAGTTCAAGGTGTCCGACCTGACGACCATGCCAGTGTCCCAGACAATGCCGTTGCGGCTGGATTGGGCCATCCGCAGCAACATCCGCGCCATGTCATGCGCCGAGGCCATAACCAGACCTGACTACGCTTGCGTGAGCCAGCACAGTGAGTGCTTCGACTCCACCAACGGTCCCGGCTACCTGTGCAACTGCACAAGAGGCTATGAGGGCAACCCCTATATCGTCCACGGATGCACAAGTAAGTCATTCATTCAACCTTAATCAATTACCATCACATATCATAGTAAGTAACATGCATGGTACTACTAAACTATTTTAATATGCTAGATTTCAGACAATTTTCCCCTTACTTTTGTTTTGGTCTGTTAGCTTTTTAATTTTTTATGTTAATTGACATGCACTATATGCATGGGGGCTTTGACCAAGTTTGGTCTTATTCTACAAATATAATTTTTTCTATGTTTTTAATATAGATTAAGATTGAGGAGAGAAAGCTATATACCTCTTATTAAATAAGATGTGGTAAGAGAGGATTAAGATGTGAGGACAGGTGGTTGGCGAGGGTCGAGAGTTCTTATATTTATGAATGAAGGAACTAGAGCACATTTGCGTAGTGCAAAAGAGGTACAGGAGATACTTGAGGTGCCATACTGCCATGCCATCGATCATTGAAACAATTGCAATTTGGAGGGACCAATATTGACTTTGTTGTTTTGAAATTTTTACTAATTAATATGATGTCCAATAAGCAATTGATTCATGATAGTATATCCTCGCCTCATACTAGAGTTTTTTGTTGATCTATGCAGATATTGATGAATTCTCACGACCAGACATATATCGTTGCTATGGCAAATGCTAGGACACACTGGGTTCATACGATTGCACATGTCGGATGGGCTATCAAAGTAAAAATCCAAAAGAACAGCCATGCACCCTCAAGTTCCCTCTTGCCGCACAACTTGCTCTAGGTATATATATGACAATCATTAATTATTGTTACAACTATATATATTGTTTATTAAGAAGCCATCGCAGGAATTAATTAATTTGAATAACTCTGATGACAAATACACAAATGCATGCATGGTTTTTGTAGGCATCAGTTTGGGTATTTCTTTGTTGATTCTCACTATACTTTTCACGCTAATGATGCACCAAAAAAGAAGAATGAACGAATATTTCAAGAAAAAATCGGTGGTTCAGTACTAGAGAAAGTGGAGAGCATCAAGATTTTCACCAAGGATGAGTTAAATAAGATCACGAGGAACAATTCTGAGGTGCTTGGCA
>KE370867.1:0-19712 GCA_000418225.1 Zizania latifolia
TTATTATTATTATAACCAAAACTCAATTCTGGAAAGGGGAAATTGGGAAATTGTGCAGGAAAAAGTTAAGTTTAGAGGGATTCGATTGAAAAATAGGCCCACGGACGTTTTGGTAAAGCCTCCGATAAGTGGGCCCTACATAAGGATTTTATCAGACATGTGGGTCTCATACCTTTTAGGCTCTCTAGAACACAAAAATTTCAAAGGATTTTCACATAAATTAAACTAATTTCTACAAAAATTCTTTAAAAATACTCCATTCCAAATGAGTTGTTAAAGTGTGCGCTAGTTCAGAAAAAAAATGAAATATGAGGTGGTTGTTTATAACTGGAGATTTATAATTTGTTGGTTTTATATTTTTATTTTTTATATATGTCAGCTATTTAAATGGTTTTATATGTTATTATTATGAGTGATAATATAATCATTTTGATTATATTAAGAATACCGAATCATCAATTTTTTAGTTGTTATATGAATGGATAGGAATACGGTGTCTTAATTGTGAATACATATCCATTTTTCTACCAAATACGAATAGTGTCTAAAAGCATCTCCAAGAGAAACTTTAAAGAATTCTCTTCCCTAAATTTTAGAGATTATAACTTAAAAAATTAGCTCCAGTAGATACTCTAAAAGACTCTCAAAAATGAGGTGCTCCATAAATTTTCCTCCATCCTCCCTACTATAGGGAGTGACTCACATTCCCTATCCGTTCTAGTCTCACTTGTCGATGATACGAGAGATATAAATAAAAGAAAATAGAATATATTTGATAAGTAGGGTCCACCTGTCGGTGATACAAAAATAAAATATAGAAAATATGATATTGGGAGTCTGCTAAAGAGTAATAAGATTTAGAGAATAAATTTTCTTAGGAGAACTCTCTCTATATGAGATTTTAGAGAACAAAAAATAGCAACTCTTGGTGATGCTCTAATACAAACACTAATACGAATTCGAATTGAATAAATACACAAGTTGAGCAAATGCCGTATTATCCTACAACATAAGAAATTTAACCGTTAAATTTGACACCAGTTCAAGCCATGTGAATTGTGAAATGGTACTTTATTTGCAATTCGTATCGATATGCTGCAAATGCGTGTAAGAAAAATCCTGATTCGAATCGAAAAGGCCACGTGTCGGATCGGTTCAGATCGTCCCAAATGGCAACAACCCAAATTCAGCCCACCTAATCTGTCCCCAATGTCAACGGCCCAATTTGGCCCACGTAGTGTTTGATCGCCCCAATGGGCAGCAACCCAAATTCGGCCCATGAAAGTTGAAATACAAATTAAGTACTATTATCAGTAATACAAATTAAGTACAGCAGATAGCTGCTCTGTCAAACTATACCGGCAGCTACTATTTACACACTTCACAGGCTCAATGCACAGCACAGCTGACCACAAACCCAGCCACACCAGCTGCATTTATCTAGCACTGTGTCAGTTCAGAGATCAAAAAAGCACATGTGTTTCCAGCTTCCACACATCACAATGTAAGTAGCATGCAACCAACCTAGGCAGCATTTTATTGGGGATACACAAAGCTTGCACATTTACACATACACCACATGTTGGTGTCCTGATTGAGTGATTTCCTTGCAAATATACAACACCAGTATCATCAGCTCACAGTTTCGTGAGTCACAGGCTGCAGGCGATGATGCCAGCTTCAGAGAATGTAGCTACAAGCTTCGGCAAGAGCTTGCCAAGCATTATCTTGAAGCCAGTTGAGCAGTTCTTGCAGCCGTCGTCTGATATGTACGCACGGTCGTGTGCATGCCCGACGAGATCTCCAGCAAGATAAGCCTCGCAGGAATCCAGGATGTGCCGCGCGCGGCATGTGAAGTGCTCCTTGACAAATTTGTCAAAATGCTAGATTGAGGAAAAGATAGAAAGAAAGAACCATCAGTACAATCTTATTTCTTAAAAGAGTGATTCTTACAGCTGACTCGGTTTTATATATCATAAACCATTAAAATGCACTAAACTCGTGTGAAGTTATTGGTTGACAAGGGGATGTCCTATGAGATCCATCAATACGCATCAAGCATTACACACAAAACCATAGCATTCTTAATTCTGAACAACATTTAGATTTTTGATTTCACGTCGTCTTAAAAAATAGGTGTATAAAAAGGTACTTTCAAGAAATTGTCTTTTTTTTTTGTCTGAGAATCCATAGGAGGTCCGCATATCATTTCAACTAGGAGAAGGAAAGAATAGTATAGGCAAAATATTTTTTAGAATTTATCGTGTACAAAATTTTTAGAGCTCATGACGCACCTTTGGTGGCTTGTGTAATATATATGTCATGGACTTGCATGACAGCAGGAAAGCATTCTCATTGTAAGTGATGGAGTTCTTCTCTCCATCAGCTTTCCCCATGAATTTGTCATAGCCAGCCTCATTGAAATAAGGCTTTTCATTGAGAACAAGAGCTTGAAGGGAGAGCAACAGTTGAAGAACCGTCGAATTTTCAGGGTTCCACACTTCATTACCAGTTCCTGTCCATGTTTTGAGAAGGCTAAGACAAACTTTCCCGGACTCATACAAGTTTGGGTTCAGGCGGAGGCCACCAGAGTGGTAGTGAACAGACTGGGGGGGGGAAGTTGAACATGGTTATTTACTGTTAAGCAGCAAGAAAATCTGGACTGGAAGATATAGGCAGAATCTGGAGAACTTACAGGTGGTTCATGAGGATAATCAGGAGGAAAGAATACGTCGAAGAAAAAAAGATTGTCATGATAAGGTGTTCCAGCTGCTCCTACAATGCACGCCCTCAGGAGGTCCATTCTTTCTTCATAAACTCTAACATGAATACCATCTGCATAACAGAAACAAAGCACATCATATAAGTTATAACGTACAAGAAATTATATTCCATCATTATTTGGAACTCGGAGTTAAAAATACTAACTAGAATGGGTTACTGTTTTATGGCTGGAATTTTGTCCTTAATTGAATACTGATAGTTTCTTAAATAATAAGAACTCAAATACATGATACAGCTTAATTATGTCTTTATAACTCCACTCATCTCTTTGCATCCTTATCACTGAGATTGATTATTTTAGGGATCCTCACATGCTGACATGCTATGCTATCTTGATGTGTGCAGAAAATTTTATTTTATTCCTATGTTTGACCACAGGTATATATATGTAATATTAATTCAAAAACAATGTGATGTAAGGATTGCCAATATAAAGTCATGATAGATGAAAAATTATACAGGGATATAAATAGATTCTGGAATATCAGATTCAATGAGAAGACTTACCGGAGAGTTGTAACCGAATAAACTACATTTTTTTAGTAAAGAGACAAAAACAAACCTGGCAGATCATTTTGTAAGATTGTCCATTCCTGTTGTATCTTCTTCACCCAACCTCTTTTAACCTAGCAGAACAGAAATAACTATTATAACACTGAGTTGATAGGCAGGCAGTAGGCATTGCAGCGTTGCTAGAAAAAAAGAAATAAAGATGCACTAGGTAAACCTTTACATTTTCGTGGCCATTTTCTTTGACAAAGTGATGATCAGAACAGTCGGTCACAACATCAAATCTTTTTTTCATGACATTTTCTGAAGCTAATGTTGGCTTCTCAATCTGTGCCATCACTTCCAGGTTCTCTTTCTCTTCAGAGAGTTCTGCAGCTGGCTGCAGTTCTGCTGTCGTCACAATTTGATACTGAGAATCTGCAGTAACCTGAAAGAACATTGTTGTCAGAGAATTCTATGAAAATTGAACTTGCATTCTCTAGTGAGAAATAGAACTTACTGAGCTAGAAGATGTTGAATCTTTAGCACCAAACAAACTAGATGCCACATTTGCCAGAAAATCAAAAGCTGTCCTGGGAAAGAGGAAAGCGGTGGCTTTCTGCAAGGATCCAGTGCATTCTTCAGCAGACTCTTCCAGAGCATTCTGAATGAAAAATGTTAAACCGTGCTAAAATTTCAATCCATACAGTTAAGAATCGTACAATGGAATGTATAAAGAGAAGCAGACCTTTGTATTCTCAAGGTGCATTTTCTCCTGCTCAGTCATGTCTACCAAATCATCAGTTGTATGTTCCTCATTCATATATTCCAGAGAATCATCTAGAATCCTATCTAATGCAATAATTTCAAAACGCTGAACCTGAAATTGGTATAAGGTAAGTTATGTTACCAATAGTCCGACCATAAACCAGACTCATGTAAAGCAAAGCATCGCTTCTGTCATAAATAAATAAAGGAAAGCAACAGAAAAGGGGAAAAGAAGCCAACTCAAAGTTAAGCTTACCCTGGATATCACGCCATTAGCCCATTGGACTTCAAGTCCTTCATCTTTGTACCCAAGAACATTGCCAATGCATGATAAGAAGCCAGAGGAGGTATCCAAACTCTCCCTGCTAACTGCCACAGTTCCGTTTTTGGTGAGATCTGGTTCAGAGTCATCTATGTTCATAGCTGATCTAACAACAACTTCGCCAGTGCAGAAGGAGAAATCTGGGTGTACTATTAGCTCATAAGCACTCATGATCTCCTCAGTGGGTCCATCTCCACATCTGACAGTGTCACTATCCACTGAAACAGTCCATTTTACATTTACAGTCCGCTCAATTGCATCCACATTTGTCACTATCCCAGTCTGTTGGCATCTACCATTATCCTCGACTGTCAGTTTCTCGAGGACAATTTGCCCAGGCCAAAAATCATGATCACCAAGGGTGCTTACAGGAACCAAAGTTTGAGGTTCTAAACCAAGAGATATACTTCCATTTTGCCATAAAACATCAATACTACTCTTTGTCTTCGCAACAACATATGTTGGAGAATATTCTGAACCATAATTACCGAAAGCCGTTTGAACGTGGGAGCTGGACTCCCAGGCCTTACTCAAGAAGCAAGGCTTCCCAGAATTTTCCCAGAGAATTCCCTCACAATCAGCTGAAAGAGTGCACCAATCACCCAATTGCCAGTTAGCATAAGGGAAGCATGAAAGCAAGGTGAGGTTCTTTGGGTCCTGAAAGTTTGGAGGACTTGATGATTGATCTCCCCAAATATTTGTTACTGAGGTGATCCAGTTCACATGCACCAGCCCAACATCTACATGGCACACAACCCCTTCATCTCTATTGGTTTTCCATGATCCACACAACCATGAACCCGACTTAGAAATGGAGGGATGGACAATACTCACACGTTGACCTGGATAGTAAAAATAAGGTGCATCCTCAAAAAGGATGGGAGGAATGGGCTTCAGTACCTCAGAATCTCTTAAGAGCATTTCACACTTTGCCCCATCACTGAACACTATAGTAACCAGGTCAAATGCTCTGATCACTCGTCCAATCCACGGTCCCATCACCACACAATCACCAGAAACAAAGGATCTAACTCTTGAAAGCTTCTTGCTGTTGACACATTTTATTATGTCTCCAGAGCTTGTCTCCAAGTCAACAAGCATCTCCACCCCAACTACACGACCAAGTTGACCTGATGGATCAGACACTGAGCAGACTATGTCTCCATGCAGAAATCCTCTTTCAAAACTTAAAAAATTATCAATCTTCCCAATGCTCTCGTCCAAGCTGGACAAGATGTTCTGGGCATGACCACAGTATGTAAATTCACATTCTTCTTGGTCTTCTTCACTGTCACTAGTTTCAGCGTATGACTCACTGTCTGAGTCAATTGCAAATAGATCCATCTTTCCAAGGACTGCAACAAAGTATTCTGTCATTTTCACACGGAAACAGACGAAGAAATATTTTAAGGAAATATTATATTAAATACATGCTCACCTTCTTAGGATAGACACACTGATGATTAACAACAGAAAACCCTTTCAGATTGCTCAGAACCTGAAAGCTTACAGCTGCTAAGATACAAAGGAAACCAGCCAAAAATCCCACTGAAAATTGAGTCAAATAGGAAAAATAAGAGATCATAACAAGTGAATAAATATTATGGAAATGATGTCTCACATTAAAAATTGCAGCATAAAAAAGGACAGATTACCTTTAATCCTTCTGGACTTCCTGATGTTCAGTCTTTTACTGAATGTACACCAACAGGGAAGATCGATGTTTTGGTACAATCAATGTGTATACAGTTGGCACGATTGAGTGCTAAATGCCAAAGGAGAATTACCACGATATATAGTTGCAGACTATAATGGTGTAATACCACTAACTTCCAGAGGAGATTTGACCTAAATGTCAAATACGGAACCGTAGTACCTGATGCCAAAGGAGATTTGCCCTAAGAGCAGTCTGAAGCTAAAGCTAGTGCCAAAGGAGATTTGCCCAAAAGGCAATCTAAACTAAATGCCAAAGATTTGCCCAAAAAGACAAGCTATAGATAGGTATTGCCAAAGGAGATTTGCCCAGCTGAAGGGTTCACTCAATAAGGGGAATATGCTCAGGATAATCGATTGACAGGATGACACAGTTGCCAAAGGAGATTTGCCCTAAAACAAGGAATCGCTTGTCACAAGACCACGAGAGTTAATTCCCAGAGAGGTAAGATAGCTGAAAGATTTGTTTGCGTTGGATGACCAGAAGACACAAATGGTCATAAGCATCAAATCTCATCAAGAAAGCAACAGATATAATAAGTTTTCATCAGATACGTCCCTTCAGTCCATTTGCACTGATCAACAGGCCCTGCAAACATATAATGAAAAGGTCACTCCAATCGGTCACAACCATCCAAATTGATAAAAATATTGGTATATTAAATGCTTTAGAGAATACTCTTATCAAAAGGCACCATTAGCCATGAAGATCAACTACGCTGCTACAAATGTTTGTGCTGGTGGTGGTGATACTTCTACCTTGAAGATCTTTTGTGGATGGATACATATCTAGTGTTTTGGTCTTTCTTGAGAATCTTCAATAAAAAAGAGATCATCTACAATGCTACATATATGTCTATGCATGGAACGGGTTCATGTGGCTTCCTGATAGGGTGCGTATTTTGTATGCAATTTTTACAAATTCAAGTTTTGCATAATGAATCGTGTACAATTACTTTAGTATGATGATTCAATGAAAATTTGAGTTTTACAAGCAACTAACTCGTGTACATAGCTCACGGATAAGTTTTCTACAGCTCTTCACACACACAATAGGTCAAATATGAATCAATAACCACTTGGTAGAAAAAGGCATCTAAAGTCAAATCAGATAAGTCTCATGATGAACAAGAATGAGCATTGGCTTGAAATGGTCCTTCCCCTATTTATGCTAGTTATTGTGATTTTTGTTTTCCAAACAGGGGCTGACACAATTTCCTTTATTCAGGAAACAGAATGAGTAGCTAGTTTGAAATAGAGCATAGCAGATGCCGAAGGTTGGTGTTACAAAAGAGAGTAAACGGCCTAAAGAAAGCTCACAGATAAGTGTTCTACAATATGATCCCACTACTTAGGTAGTCATTACAATACTTTTTAAGAAGTAAAAAGGATGAATAATTAGAGTCCACAATACCAGAGCATCTAAATCATCAGTACTAGCTACCAGTTCAAGGCTTTAAACTGACACAAAAGCTATTGGAATACAAATTTATTAACATTAATAGGAGAAGAGAGGATACCATCAAACTACATGTCAGGTAACATTCACTGGAAGAAATATAAATAGAAAAAAATACTTAAAATGTGTGCACACATATATGTTAGATTTTTAGTGCTAAAAAACCACATGCAGATAGGGCTCAAATCAAAACTGATACAGCCAAACTTCTGAAAGTCTGTCTATACGAAGGATTAACCACATGACGCAGGTGAAAACCAACATAAATTAGACGAATCTAGTAGATCACTTAACATAGTTAAATTTCTTATTTTTGATTTGGAAATTTGGGTTTCTTCACGGTAAAAACAACAGTACAGACAAAGCTCAGACATTTCGACATCGTCGTCGACCATAAGCAGCTAAAAGACAATCCGTCCAACAAATCATCTTGGTAAACAAATCAAATCCAACAAACTACCTTCCGTGCTTATTACGTTCTCCCAAAAACAAGAAGGAAAAAGGCGCGAAAATAGTTCCAACTACCCACGAGGCCATGAAGTACTCAAATATGACAAGTTTCCCCCAATCCGACAGTCCTAAGCCTGACAAAAAAATTCAGATGTTGATATGAAGAGCTAACGCCATAACAACTGATTTTTTTTAAGACTACGAGGCTACGATGTAAACATGACAGAACAATTTAATATCGAGACATCACAAGGAATTCGCCATTGGAGCGCAATCCTTGCAAACAAGCACAGCGCTGCAGCGGGGTGGGGGAGGCATGGAGGGCCGCCGCCGCCGGAGGCCGCCGGGGCGGGGAGGGAAAATCAGAAAAGGAACCAACTTTAAGACGAGAATGCTATCTATACCTGCGACAAGCCGAATCCTCCGCCGTGTCTGCTCCGCGATTCCAAGCACCCAAACCCGATCTCCGAAGAAGAGGAAGCTAAGCTCCTCTTCCCCCACGCCTCAATCCATCCCCGAGCCCTTGGACCATGGCAAGCAAAGCTCCTGAATCCCAAACAGCTCCAATTCCTCGAAGAAAGCAAGAACCGACGAAATAATCACCGCCACCAACCGCCTCGCACCAAATCGCAGCACACGGCGCAGTTGAACTGGAATTCCCCGCACGGCCAGATATTCAACGGCAGTGGTAGAGAGAGGAGACGGAGCCTAGAGAGAGAGCAAGCAGGCAAAGCTTTTTCTTCTTGCTCGGTGCTCCGCTAGGCTGCTCTCGTGATGGTGCTAGCAATTTCTACGGTGCATTGGTGCGCAAAGGCTTCGCCTTTTGAGTGCTGCTCCAAATTCTTTTGCTTTCTTTAATTGGGCCGCCTAAATTAGTCCCTAATTACGCTAATGGGATTCCTCACTTCCACTTTATGCTTCTCTTCTCCTTTCCTCCTACAAGAGTTTCAAGTGCGGATTGGAGAACATATTGGAATTTCAGATTCGTTTTCCTGCCATCACCATGCTCCTACTGTTTGCTCCTGTCACTCGTGTGAAAATGATGTGTGCCTAACTGCAGCAGCAACACAGTGAATCGGTGGTTAATGCCTTAATGGAACTGAAGATGTTGCACTGCACCGTCACAAGAGCAGCCGAGCGGAGAACCAAAGTATTTAAATTTTTAGAACAGCATAAAAGTGTTTAGATTAGTCACATGCAACTGATACAATGTTTTCACAAAGAATTCATTATCCTTGTATTTTAATGTATTTACTAAACTGGTAATAAGGAAAAAAGTGGTCAAAAGGTGAGTGCTAGTCAAATAGAGACCATCATGCTTCTAAAAGAGAAAGGATGAAATTATAAATCAAGATATCCAATAAAACCAATATACCCATCCATAAAAAAGAATGGAATTTAAAGGTTTTGCTTACTACTCTTTTTGGTCGTTAACATATCTACTTCCGTTGCAAAATATAAGACGCTGCATTTTTTAGGTAAGTAAATATTTATAACTTTTAGTTAATAATTACACTAAAAACGTTTAAATTTAGTGTTAATTATATCATACGGTTAGATTGATATTTAAAAGTATTTTTAATGTGTTGTCATCTTAATATCTTATTGATGGTATATAGTATAAATAACTAATGTTCTAGTGTAAAAACTTTTGGAACCGAGTAACTTTTTAAGTTCAAACAACCTCATATGCATTTTCAGATAACTTCTAAGCTAGCTCAACCTATAATAAAGGGAAGTAGGATTCACCCCATCTTTTTTATAGTTCTAAAACTTTTTAACTGTGTGTCTATTAACTGACACCGAAGATGTAAACTATTTTTATTATCTTATAAAAAACAAAAAACAAAGATGACACATTCTGTCTCTCATTTGGAAGGGATTTTCCCCCAACATCATCATGTAAATGCTGGTTGCACTCCATACCCCTGAAAGTGCATCCATCCTTGACAACATTCCGGGATCGCATGCAGAATATCCCTCGTTCCCTCCACGCGGCTGCTGCATTCGCCGTTCAAAGTGCAGCACGACCTCATCGAGTCATCTGCATCTGCCTTCTGCTTGGTCAGCTCCTCGCTCCTCGGCTTTCTGCACAAATGTGAGTTAGGTTTTCTGAATTTTTACTGAATAAAAACAGCCACCGAATGGTCGTGTTTAGCGCTGGAAAACAATCAATAAGCACCTGTTAAATTCGGTCACAATCTGGAGCCCCTTCTATAGTCATGGTCTCGAGCCCCTTCTACACTGCTTATGGCTAGCTTATAGCTCTGAAAATATCATAAATTATTTAGAAGACAAAATTTATTATATAAATAAGACATAAGTCTATGCTGGATTATATTGGTGAGAAAAACTCTTGCTTTGATGCTTCTTGAGCTTATTTAGTTCTCTATTTTACCGAACGTCAAAAAATTATCAAAAATAACGGGGTTATTAATTAAACATCAAATAAAATAAGTCATGTATAATACAATATTTTTATTATATTATAAAAAAAATAAGGTTAGATTTTAGAAGCTATTTAGAATAAGGCAACGAGTTTCTCATGATTTTTTTGGGGCAGCTTATTTAGATCTTAAAGATTAAGTGAAATCAGGCTTGATGTGTCAGAACCTGAAAGCCTCCTTTCCAACTGGATGCCGACGGCGACAATGTGGTTGCATGCTCGAGTTAGCTTTCTGACTTTCTCGTGCCGGTTCTCACTTCTCTGAATATCAAGGGATCTTGTGATGTCAACTCTCTTTAAGGTATCTTATCAGGATATTCCAGGGAGCAAGCAAGGCAAGGATTAAATGTTGATAGCGAAATTAGACAGATAACTCGAGCAGGATATACCTCCATCTGATCGATCAAGCTCACTGTCAGAGAGTGTGGCCATTGATTACTTACAGCCACACCTTTCTCATCGACAGGCAGACCATTTTCTCATTCGACTGACAGATCAGTTCATCAGTGCAGTGTCTTTCCTGCAATTCGAGGCCAAGAACAGAGACAGTCGCCTTTTCTGGTCCGTCCGGTAGATCAATCTGTCTCAGTTGATTCCATGGAGCACCCATTGTTTACTTGCAATTAGTTTAAGTTAATCCCTGACGATAACAGCATGCCACTGACTGCAAGTTTTGGTCGTTTTTCCTCTCTCTGTGAAACGTGTGCTGTTCATTTGCAGCTGCGTCAGTGATCCACTGACGCAAGTGGGTCGAGAAGGTGATAGTTTAGTGCCCCATTTGGTGATGTGAAATTCATGTTTCATTTCATCACTTCGATAGTGGTGATAAAAAAATGTCTGAATTGTGGTTAGCATCAGTTCTTCGTTGAAGTTAATTCGAAAAGACAACAAAAAAAAGGTGGCAGAGTTAAGATCCTCACCCATTGAGCTATTGACACGTTTTCACCTTAAACACCGTTCGTTTTAGATTTGCCTTATGGCGTGTACGCTTTCTAGTCTCTTAAATGGTGTGATTTTTAAAAATATTTTCTATATAAAAATCATCGTTTTTAACTTTTTAGTATTAACCACTAACAGAAATTTAAACATCAACTTCTTCAAATTCTCAACCGTTCCTTCTTAGAATCTGAAATTTTTCAAACGTGCCCTAAGTCAAACGGACCTACCAAAGCATTTTAGGTCAGCGGGTGTGCCTGTTGCTTCTGTTCTCCCAGATGGCCAGATCTCTTGGCCTGTTCCAAATTGTGGTATTGATCTGAATAATGCACAAGCCATTCTTCTGCTGAATATCAATCAGACTGTTTTTTGTGATGGTTAATGGATTGGTGAAAAGTGAGAAAAAGGAGTCTAGCAATATCGCCATCGCTAGATGATGCTAGGAAGCTTCTGTTGATGTATGTTTTAGGATGAGTGCATGATCAAGAAGGCAGCACAATTCGTTGTGATTGTGCAGTATAATTGATCATGGAGCTTAATATAAAGTGTTCAGACTTCTGTCTTTCTGAATTAAATTTTGAGTCAAAAGTATAGGTTTCTCCTGCAGCATATGCCACCACTTGGAAATTCAACATGTTAATGTTGCATGAATGGAAGCTTACTAGAAAAATCATAAGATTAGAATAGTCACAGAATCTTCTTGAGCCAAACTTTACACGAAAAAAGCACAGACCACTGTGGCAGCATATTCTGTTATGACCTTCCAGGGGAGCCACACCAGGTCGGTTGAGATTTTGTGAATGAGACCTTACAAGAAAAAGGCTCAAAGCATATACTTTACCCCCTTTAGCCTTTGGCTTGAAACAAGAACTTCAACTAAAAAATATCTGCAAAATTATTTTCAGCGACTACATTTGAGCTCCACATGTGCGTTTGGTTTAACTTTTTCAATTAGATTTTCAGTTAGAAACCTAAAAGTTGAAACAAACAAGTATTTTAATAAACAAAGTAAAAATTATCTAATTCCACAACTTCATAATTTGTGACGTCCAACCAATCCACAACCAATCCACATGAGCTTATTATATTTACTATTAATTAAAGTATAGAATCACTGTTTCTTATTATTAACTTCGTAGAATCGCTCTATCGTAGATCCACAACTACTACAACCAAACAACTTCACAAATTTTCTATAGCTCACAACAGTTTTTTCAAAATCTACAACTCAACTAAGGACTCGTAATAAGATGGATCAGTAGGAAGGATCACGACATTTTTCAAAAAGAGGTGTCAGATTGAGAGCGAGAGAGAGGATTGCAACAAGTGCAAAGAAGGAATTGGATAAGCTCTACATCAATTCCATGGCACAAAGTGGGATGGGAGGCACCTAAAAAGGAAGAAGCAAAGCAGGCTGCCCAATCAGTTCTTTAAAACCAAAACAGGCATGAGGCATTTGAAGAAGATATGCCCCAATCTAAATGCTCAGAACAGTTCCTCCATTACAGTCCAGGATGTGTTTCTGTGCCACTTGCATTGACACCCACCAATGGTGGCTCTTTGCCTTTGACAAAGTGCCTTTGGTGCATCATTGCCTCCAACTCTGCCTTTTAGTGTGGCAACTTTGGATTGGTGGAGGCTATGTAGATGAACATGGCTTCCAATTAGGGCCTGATGCTACACCTAAACAGTCTCAGAGACAAACCTTCACTGTGAGATATTCAAAGATCATAATTCATGAAATTTACATGTTAGGTTGGAGATCCCAAAACTATAGTGCTCAGACTGTTCATTATTGAATGATTGTTTGTAGACACAACATTAGAGGAGCCAAGTTGTTTGTCATAGCTGAAGATCTGGAATTGCACGCATGCAAACTAGGGGGATCAGCATTTCTGTTGTCATCAGAAAAGGACTGTCATATGTGGACACAACACTCGATCTGTTCTTTTAAAAAAACAGACATGTCGGCTTATATATAATAATTAGATATGTAAAGTCTAATATAAGATCACAAAATTTGATGATGAACAGAGGATTGCCAACCATTCACTTAGCCTAAATTTTCAGGAAAAAAATTGCCATATTCCATAAACAGATGAACTTGAAAAGAGAGGCAGCAAATTACCTTCCTACTGTTAGCTCTACCCAGCATCAAAATCACTGAACTACTCAAGTATACATGCACAGGTGCACTAGAGTATTTCTATCATTAGTAGCTGCCAATACATTTTGCATATGGGGTGTGGCAAAAAGAGTAATAGACACTCAAAGTGTAAACTAAATTACTAATAAGCAAATGCAAGCCTGAACAACCACAACCACACACAAATGGCCCAAAAGAAGAATCAAATCAGAAGTCCAATCCACCAAAGCAATCACCAAGTTCACCATACCGATTGAAAATTAAGATAATTGAGCAGCAGATGAGCATATTGAGCAATTACATACAAGGTTGAGATTAACAAAGTATTGCTTGTCGCTAATGCTAGTTGCATCATGTTATTGCCTTGCAAAGTCGATGCCAGTGAGAAGGAAATTTATGTACAATGAATCGAAGGGGCTAAGTTGACTCGAGAGAAAATGAGAGGACAAGTAGGATTGTTTAACATGTAGATCAATTCTTATGATCATGTAGGTTTCATGGGGCATAGTAAAGTATGATACTTTGTGGAAAGTGACAGAAGGCAAATGATAATAACACATACCCACTAGGAGTTCTTTAACCTTTTTTAATTATTTCTGAAGTTAGTGCCACACTAAGACTGCAACTTCAGAATCAAAACCGATCTGTGTTCAAAGTAACTCCAGAACTGGATGATACAGCAAACGGATAACTCAGACAGAGCAACCGTGTTCTGATCAGTAAAAAAGTTACGATAAAGACAGTAATTGTAGTGCTTGGGTTGCCATCCTCAAAGCATTACACTACATGTACATGGTTTCTGTTCTGCCCTGTGTCTCTTCTTCAGTTCTGTGCAACTATGGACACAGGTAAGCACAATATCATCTAGAATATCAAATGGATATACACTTCCAATTCTAATGTTTCGCTCAGCGAGGAAGTAAAGCTCAGGTTGAGGAAGCTAGAATAGTTAACATGGGAACAGGGGAAGAACTGGCATGAGAACCAGAACGGAAACCTTTTTTTAAGAAGTCGTTTTTAAAACCATCTTTTCAATAAAATATTTTCAGCTTGTTAGGCAGCAGTCACAATAATATGAAGAAAAACAAATAAAGCAAATAAAAGGAAAAAGCAGTCAGTGTAGACCAGAGCAGGGCAGGGCCTTAGCTCTGGTAAATTGTCGAAATCTGTTTTTAAAGACTATTGTTAACAAGTCACAAGCAACTCCCCCAATATTTATTTAGGGTTATTTATATATCATCATATTTTAGATAAATTTGCATAAGCCTGTACAGTTTCGGTTTCAGATCTCTAACCAAATGGGAACCAAACATTTCAGTTTCATTATTCATGGCTGAAACAATTGACAATGACACTGATGTATCGTAAGACATTCAAGGAGGTGCATAAGTAATGGAGAAAAAGAAGAAGAAGAATCAGTGCCTCTAACTACAAGAGGTGATCCAAACTAGTCAAGACATTGGCATTGTGTGAGGGCATAACTTGAGTGTCCCGTGCCCAAAGTGTGGATACATAAACATGACCTTCAGCTTTAATTCTTTCAATTAGTGAATGAGAATAAGCGACACCACGACATATTATGACTTGATTGAAGGACATCTAAAACCAGCATGCCTGGGCAGTGTCGCCATAAACACAAAAAGCAACTTTCCTTGATTATGCATCTCAATTTAAGCACTAACAGCAGCAGTCTCTGACTTATCTGTTCCTTCAATGTTGGTTATTCTCAGCTTTGTCAATTCCTGGAAATTGTCAGGGCATAAAGTAAGAATTAAATAATCCAGAAGATAAGGTCAATAGTGGCATCTTTTATTTTGAGAACACAAAATAATCAAAACAACTGATATGAAATTACCTGACGATGGCCCTTTGTTCGGCGGTAATTTTTTCTTCTTTTCTTCTTGAATATAATGACTTTTGCATCTAGGGCCTGAAAAACCAACATCAAGAGAATTTGAGTTGGAAACTGGGTAATGGTGTATTACAACATGAACAATTATATCAAAACTGGAGTAGTTAGTTCTAGAAAAGTAATGTGTATCAATGACAAGAACTAAACACTAACACATTTATCGACACTTCTGTACACATCAAGCAAAATCCAAATATCGACACTTTGTTAATCAAATATCGACACTTCTGTACACATCAAGCAAAATCCAAAAGCAGAAGTAGCAGATCACTCCAACACACAAATCACTCATATATTTAGGTCATGCAAAAGAAGGTTTCCATACACATTAAAGATTCCTTGATACACATGAATAATAATAAACCAGGAATCTGTGTAAATATTGCTGACTGCATGATTTGCAAAATGAAGATCTAATACTTAGCAGATGTGCTTGCAGACTTGTTTCAACAAATAAAGTCTAACAATCAATTCATGGACTTCACTCTAATGAAAAGACTGAATAACATGCTCCATGAAAAGTGGAATAATATTGTGCAAAAAGTTTCTTCCTTACATGCTCTTCAACGACAGCATGAACAGCAGCATCAGGAAGAACTGGCCTCCCAATTATGGTTTGATTTTGTGAGCCAAGCATGAGAACTCGATTCAGAATTAACTGCACCAAGTGATCACATCAACAACATCAGAAAAGTTATCAATGGAAATGGAAAAATACAAGAAGCAAGCAGAGACCACTGGCACTAAAGGAACAGTATTATGAGAACGAGGTATGATGACAGAACTGACACTAATGCAACTAAACTGAATAACTGCCTATTAAGGTTCCACTTAACCCAACAACCACAAGCCCACAACAAATATTTTACACATACTATCCAAGCTTATATTTCAATGGTTGGCCCAGTTTTGCAGCAACATCTTAAGCAGCTTCTCTGCTTCTGTATGGAAAGGTGTCTCCAAAACATTTGTATTTGATTGAATAAACAACTTGAAGCCTTAGTATGAAAGTTAAAAGTTCTCATTACAAATGAAAAAAATCAATAGTCCTAACTACTAAATGCTAGCAGATATTACAAGGTATAAGGGTGAGCTCATAATAATAAGATGAGATCGTGCATTCTATGCAGCTCTACAACTTAACATGTCAAATGCCTCTAAAATCGGCTCAGAACCTGAATTTTCACTGCAATGGGTATAATTTATCACGAGCAAAGAAGGTAAATCGCTGTATTAAAGCATGATCTCATAACCTCAACTATACCCTACTAGTTATAAGTCTCAGCTTGTTACATATCAAGTTATCTAACGCATTCTTAATCAAAATAAAATTAAACAGTTGCGTTCAAAGTGCACAATTACCTTATCATTGACGTCACAAAACTTCAACCTTTCTGTGAAGATTGAGTCGCCGTTGCTCACCTTAAACTGATGCGAACCAATCTGCAGAAAGCAGCAGCCTCACTCAATCACCCACCAGATCCACGCTCAGAGCAGAAACCAAACTTAAAATTTTCCAACTTGAAACGAAAGCTTCAGAGCAAATGGAGCAGACCTGAACGACGGCGAACACAGGCTCGTAGGGCTTGAAGGGTTTCTCATCGGCACCGAGCGGGCCCACCACCGTGTACCCTATCTCCGCCGCCTCCGCCACCTTCTCCTCCTCCGTCTTCCCGCTCGGGGGCTTCGCCGCTACCGCCTCCTCCTCCCCCCACTCGTCCTCGCTCCCTTCTTCATCGTAGTGATCGTCTTCATCCTCCTCTTCGTCACCGGAGGATCGGGTCGCGAAGTGGCAGCGCGAGGGCAAGAGACGGGGGGAGGAAGTTAGGACGCGGGGACACCGGAGCGCGTGGGGCTGGGCCAAGGATGTTATGGTTCGTGCCGCGATCGAGGCTGGTGCCAGGGGTTGGGAGCTGTGAGCGACGAGGCTGCGCGAGAGTAGACGGAGGAGGCATCGCCTTGTCGCCATGGCTGAGGCTGCGGCGGCGGCGGCGGCGGAGGGAGGGGTAGAAATGGAACAGCGGTTTTGACGAGGGTTTAAGGACGAGACGGGAGAGTGACACTGCCAGCGGCGAGTTGAGAGAGTGGACACATCACCTCTCTGGTAAATCGCAGCCCTTCATCTTTAATCATCTACCGTCTGAAAAATCTCAGTCCTTTATCTTTACTCTATTAAAAATAAAAATATTAAATCTCAGTCATTCCTTTCAGCGCAAAATTATAGAAGATTAGATCGATCTCTTTCCTCCCACATATTTCCATAATGACCAGACTTTCCAGATTATCTAGATCATTCATTTTATAAGATGTATATCTTTCTGTATAATAACCTTTCATTTAAAGGACTTTCCTTAGTGAATGGATATCTTTCCGATTAAAAACCTTCTATGTAAAGAACTTTCTTTAGTAAGATGATATATTTCTCTCTAATGATTTTTCTCATACTGAGATCTTTCTTTTTCGGTTTGATTTCTTTTCATCTAATGTAAGTGTCATAATCGGAAGGTGCTTTTTTTCTATATTGATGAGTTCCCGATTTTCACAGCGTACTCTATAAAAGGGGAGACCCGACCCAAACAGAACACACCCATTCTTCCTGTTCGGCAGTCATACAATCTTTTATTTGATTATTCGAGGATATGACAGTTTGATTTGCACATGTAATTATTCTTTGATACTGCTACAATCTTTCTAACTATTAAATTAAAGTTCTAAAGAATCCAACTCCTGACTAATAATATAATTGTTTTTTTTATTTTCATCGGTGCGTAGCACGAGTACAATACTAGTTACGTATCGGGGAGAAACATCAAACGAGTCTACGCAATCCTAGAAGTGAAGGCGTAACTGATCAGGATAGAACGCGTACTCTGAGTTACCACATGTTGTGGCAAGTAAAAACCAAACTGCCACAACCTGTCTGCATATAGTATTTGCTTCCAGGGAAAAACAGACAGTAATTTTTTGTGTTCTTCAAAGGGTAATCATTTCGTATTTGTGACACTGTCCTACTCAAACATTCTCTATGATTATGGCATTGGACAGTAAGTTCTACTAGTTAAAACTTGAACTTAACCAAGAAACTGAAGCCGAGCCAGGCAAATGATGATCAGTATTAAGTAATGCAACGAAACAAAATACAATGGCTTAGTCCCTTCTAATGAAACTGAGTTCAAGTCTACAGCATATACTAAGCACCTACATTTTTTCAGCATATGATAGATCAAGCGAGGTAATTCTGTCAAGACAACAGAAACATATTCTTAGATGAACGGAAAATTGTTGTGAAGACATCCTCAGGTGCACAAGAACAGTTTTACCATCCAGATAGTGAGCTAACAAAAACAAAAGATACAACTTTTGAAGACACCCCCGGTGCACAAATGCAAAACACACTGCTGTTTAATGCACCGATGATCTTATCAAGTGCAGGACTGCAGGCTACCAAAACTTGACCGTGATGTGGTTCTCCGAGGTGACAAACAATCAGATTAGCTGAGCTAATCAATACACTGAATATCACGACACTGTCAATCAACCAATATCACAAGCATCTTTGCCAGGATAACCAAATATAACCTATGCCCTCAACCTTGTTCTTGTCTTCTCCTTATCAGCATTTAATTTCTTGGCCTTGCTGCTCTTCTCCTTGATGGCATTCTCGAGTTTGTCCAATGTCCGACAGATATCTTCCTTCTTGCCCTTCTTTTTCTTGTTGCTGGCTTCCTCTAATGCATGCTCATCCTTCTTACCCTTCTTTTTATCCACACTTGCATCTTCCTCCTCTCTGTCCAATGCACGCTTGCTCTTCTCCTTACCCTTCTTGCTAACCTTCAGTCCATCAGCAGGAGCCTTGACAGCAGCCACACCCTTCATCCTCTTCCTTTTCTCAGTCAAATCTTGGACATCTTCCTCCATCACATCCTCAGTCTGTTGCTTCTTGTTCCTCTTCCTTTTGCCACTCTCCTCGCCATCATTGGCATCCACATACTTCAATGCCTTCTTCTTCTTGTCCTTACTCTTTATCCCAGTCTCCACTTCTGCAGCAACAATGACCTCTCCAGAACCGACTTCTCCCTCCAATTGTGCAACCGGGACATCAATCTTCATGCCCAATTTCGGCACCACTTGGTAAATTGGGAGTGCAATTGAATCCACCGCCTTCAAATGCAGAGCCCTCAGGTTTGCCCACTTCTTCGGCACCTTGTCCACAGCTGCCGCCACTGCCTCCATTACATTCTCCACGATGTCTGCTTCCTTCATGTCCAGCCTTCCCACCTTGATCCC
>KE370867.1:24666-37233 GCA_000418225.1 Zizania latifolia
GGAGACCCGACCCAAGCAGAACACACCCCTTCTTCCTACTCGGCAGTCCTACTCCCAAAACTATCCCGATCATTAGTTTCGCTAGAGGAACTTCGAAGGGCTGTCAAAGGGCAGTATAGAAGGCATCTGGAGGGTCGATGCCATCTACCAATTGCTAGGAGATCTACACCAAACAAACAGAGAAGAACAACTACACTTTTCTCATGGTTTTTTCATTCCGGTTAGTTTAATTTCTTATTCCGCATAAAGGCTAATCATGAATAGGCTAAGAAATAAGCTAAAGTTTATGATTTTCTAACAGATTGATCTTCTCTCGATCCCTCCTGTCGTATCACCGTCGTTGTTCCCTCTCCCTCCCTCGCGCTGCTCCCTGTCTAGCGCAAGGTCACCGCCCGTGCAGACTACAGACGCTAAATCATATAGCCTGATGGCTTAGACTGTAAGCAAATATTTTTCTTGTGCTTTTATTTGATTGTTTGAGGATATGATAGTTTGATTTGCACATATAATTGTTTTTTGATGCTGCTATAATCTTTCTAACTACTAAATTAAAGTTCTAAAGAATCAACCTCCTAACTAATAATATAATTGATTTTTGATTTTCACCAGTACGTAGCACGAGTACAATACTAGTTATTTTAACTAAAAGATAGTTTATAATTAATCCACTGTGTAGTTATTTCTAATTTGTCAAATTAGTAGATAACCATTGGATTCTAGTATTGTATATTTTTGTCCAACTGACACAGGGCCCACTTCGTTCTCGGTCCCACTTTCAGTGAGACGGGAGAGACGTGAACCAAACACCCACGTAAGTCAGAGAATGACCCAACACTCGGTTGCATCTCCCCGCCCACTTCGTCCTCCCAACGCGCGGCGGCGAGTCCGGCGGCGGCGGCGGCGGCGACTGGCTTTTCTACCCGTCGATCCTGCAGAAAGCCCATACTGTCAACGGCGTAATTGGCCTTCGACTCCTTGCTTTCTAGTCGATCGCCCGGTCCCCTCGGCCTCGGCTACCGTCTCGCGGGTTCGCCTCCGCCTGCGACGAGCATCGCCGATCTCCATCCCGCGAGCGGCGCCGGCGTTCTGATGATTCCTCCGCATCCTCGCCGGTGACAACCCGTGCGGATACCATCTTTCTCATTTCTCGCTGTCCACACCTTTTTCTCTTTGCCTTAATCTTAGCTTCTCTTCTAGATCTGGAAGCTTCACCCAATATCGCGCGTTCTGATACACCGGGTGATTCGGATCTGATTCTATCTGGAAGTTATGGTGTTCATCGTTTCACCAATTTCTCCCAATTGGTGTTTTCTTGTTAGTGATAGATCATGTGAGCTCTCATTATGTTCCTGACACGCTTGTCGCCTTATGGGTAGCATTCTGAGTTCCTTATAGGAAGTACCCAACTAGGTATACTGAGTTCATTTCGTTCATTTTGTGAGCTAGTTAGTGGACGATTTGTTGTGGTTTTGTATTTTTATTTGAGTATTGAGACTGATTCGATCTGCTTCGATCCGCTCAGTGTTGCGGTTTGGAGCATTTTGTTGTTGGTATGAGACGGTGTCTCTGTTCTTAGGATTAGGTGTCCCTGTTCTGATGGTACTTCATTTTTGCTGGTGTTGCTGGACATCCAACTTGAGGCTGTCAGGTTTAGAAAATTTAATCGCCAAGTTTGTGATTCCTTTGTTAGAAATGGAGTTCTTGTTGATTAAATGACAGTTGGTTTAGCAAGTTTAATCGCCATGTAGGGTCGTTTCAATTGATTGTTTTGGGGCAAAATGTCTGCCTCCTGTGATCTTTATGATGGTGCCCTTGTAGACCTTGTTGATTAAATTACATTGGCTGGAGAGGTTCTGACTTAACATGCCATTAGGATAAACAACAACAACAAAACCTTTCAATCCCAAGCAAGTTGGGGTAGGCTAGAGTTGAAACCCAATAGGAGCCTTCTTAAGTTTTCTGTTTGTCGAAGAAAAAATCCATTATCAGCTCACTCTTCATCAATCCCTACAGATCGATCTAGCAATTATGGAATCTATATTCTGTTTACTGAATCACATGAAATTCTCGGGAACTCCACATACGTATTTCATATATGTATTTCATACATATGAATAGAGACAATTTCGACGAAAGTTCGAATTTGCCAGGGGTACAAATGGAATGAAAATGAATTGATAAAACATTCCTAGAACGTCGAAAAAAATTCTGCCACTTACACTTTATGATATTCTAATTAGATTGGAGTTGGACGGCAAAGATTTCTCATTTTATCTCCTTTCTATGAATGGGATAAAACCATAATATACTAATTTATAAGCACTAGAAAGTTTTACTTTAGTTCGATTGAGAATAGCACACTTAGTTTATTTTTTTGGAAAGAAAGCGAGAGAGTCGCTTGCTTGCATTAAGAAGGAAGGCCGAGGCCTGAAAGAGGTTTATCCATAGGCATAGTTACAACATGCGGATAGGATAAAAAAGAGGGGTGGAGAGAAGAAAGAAAAGAAAAAGGGAGGGTTAAGATTTCACTAGAAATTTGAAATCAACTGAGATCATCTCAACTACTGAAGGTATGGAGTTTATAGAAGCTTGGAATATCCTCCAGTTCCGTTGCTTCCATATATTCCACCAGGTGAGGATTAGAAGATCGTTGAAGAGCTTAGTTTAATTTCAAAAAAGAATTTGAAGGTTCTTTTTTGTTTCGTATTCGTAGTAGTAGAATTGCTAGAAAATATAAGATTTCGTTGTAGAATCCTAAAATAAAGTAAGTACTTTTTAAGTACATGCCAATCTAGTTCTGGACCTATACATATCAAAGTCAGTTTGATTTTTTTATTCAATATATTGAATGCAATGAAAACTTAAAGAATGATTTTCCATTAGGATAATCTAATCCAAATATTTCTTTCTTTATCTCCAGTTAATCCGTCTAGCCTGTTAGGAATTTCTCTGGTGCGTGGTGAAGCACTAATAGCAGTTTGTTTCCAAGAACTTTGGGGGGTTCAGCTGACATATGTTTGCCATATTCTTACCAAATGCTTTCCGTACTCTTACCAAAAATTTTTCTTGCAGAAATGATGGGCTAAATGGGAAGTACTGATATGGCATGGTCTATTTTGTTCTCGGTGTGTAGAAATAACAGTCTGTGACCATATACATGCTTATTAATACAACTACTAAAATATAGACATGGAGGATGATAATGGCCTTGAGCTTAGCTTGGGCCTCTCTTTGGGCGGGTCATCAGGAAAGTCTAAGGCTAGAGATGCTCCTCTAGAACCTAAAGCAGAGCCTCAAGTGGAAGAAAGCAGTAGCAAAGGTGGTTCACAAACTCCGGAGACTCCTTTTGTGCATTACTATCAAACAAATGCAGAGAACCAAGAACACAGTAGCAAGCAGAGGCACAGTCCTGCTGCGCCATCTTTTGGGAACTTCTGGGGACAGCCAGGGAGCTCCTCTGCTCCTGTAGTAGATGGATCCAATGAACCAATGAACCATCAATCTCTGCTCCCGAGGTATCAAGATGGCTGGGTTTCCAATAACAAGGGAACTTCTGATGAACAGAAGCCAGTCTCCAGTAAACGTAAATTTCATTCTGAAGAGATAAATTTTCAGAAGAAGCCTAGTACATCTGCTGAGCAGCCTGATGCATTCAGTAAGAGCTCTGATGGAGGTGTAAAAAATGCTCCTATTTCGATTAGCACAGATGATGGTTCAACAGGTGAAAACGAGGATGTTGCAGAATCAGAAGCAGAAGGTTCGAACTCTTGGTTGGTTGCACAGCGTGAAGACAGTGCTAAGGGATCTGCTGCCAATAGAGGATCTGATAGAAAGAGATCCAATGATGATGCTGCAGGTGGTTATCAAGGAAAGAAGCAACCAAGTTTCTCAGGAAGTGAATCCAGCTCTGGAAAATTGCCACAAGGAAACCCTTTGTCATTGCAAGCATCAAATGTTGTTGCTGTGCCATATCAAGTCCCAGCTCAGGTTCCAGCTCCTCCTAGTATAGCCAGTGCATCAAATTTCCCTCCAGTATGTACGGTGCAGTTGAGGCCATCTACAAACAATGGACTAGCTGTTACTATGGGCAGTACCTCCCAGGTAGCTTTTGGTTATCCTGCTGTCCAGCTACCAACCCTTGAAACAAGCTCGTCATGGGCTTTTGGTGCTCCACCTCAGGCTATGTCCTCTTTTACTGCAAAAGACAAAGTTGAACGAGCAGGAACCAAGCAAGCTGATGATGGAAAGAAACCTCAAGGTTAGTTAACCCTCTCACCCTCCCATAATAAAAAATCTTACTGTTAAGATATTCTCATAGATGTTCATCCTAAATAACAGATATGTATTAAGTAAAACAAGAACTAAAATGCTTGATCTGGACATGACCTGTGTCTGATCCGTACATTTTAACAAAGAAATAAAATCTTATGGTTCTGTTGCAAATGTCGTGGGGATTCACTATTTGTTGGGTCTGGTATGATGAAGCAAATTTGAGACATGTATTATTTAGTTTCAGAATATTTCTGATGATTGTTGTTGGGAGCTGCATGTACACAAACAAGAATCGCCCTTGCTTTTGATATTCTAAAGTGGAGGGTAATTTTAGTATGCTTCTTCTGCGCTGCTATTTTCTATGCCAAAATTACAGTGCATGTTTGAATTTCCCAGCTGTTCGAATTTGAGTACTGATTCGTTTGCATATATATATTTTTACCAACTGCAGAGGCTGGCGCTTCCTCTTCTGCTCTTGTGGAGGATGACAAGAAGTCAGATAGGGGATTATCTCTTATGGGCTCTGCTATAAGGCCAGGCATCGCACCAAATGTCAAATTTGGAGGTTCTGGATCATACCCTGACCTTCCCTGGGTTTCTACCACTGGGACCGGACCAAATGGCAGAACCATATCAGGCGTAACATACAAGTTTGGCAGAAACGAAGTGAAGATAGTCTGTGCCTGCCATGGCACCCACATGACGCCGGAGGAGTTTATCCAGCACGCAGCAAGTGCAGATGCACCGGGCCAAGAAAATAGCACAACTTTACCGGCATTTCCTGTTGGGAACGAAGCAGCTTCAGCCCAGAACTGATTGGCCGATCCGAGTGACGGTTTCAGAGAGTGCTTGACTGATGCTTGTTGCTGCCTTTGTCTATATTCTCCATTCCTTGATAGTATGTATTCGTGCTTATGTGATATTTATCTTGTAAGTTTAGACGTGTGATGTTTGTTTTAGCTTTGATGTTGAGGACCAGGTTGTTGAATTTACAGCTCCTTATGCATCTTTGTAGGAAGATCAAACAAGTTTGGAGCTCGAATCACCTGGGTTCCGCTCTATCCATAGCTTTGCCAGTAGATAGTATAGCGGAATAAATGAATGCGGCATCCATAAGTTTCGTGGAGCTAAATATCAGGACTCATCCGGCAACAAACAACAGCAATTGAAGTGATCACAAAAGCCGGGGTTTCTGAAATTTGCTCTGGCCTCATCTGTGGGGGCCAAATTCTTAGTTTATCACAGGGAATATGCCAGATTTCTGTTTAAACCAGACAACATCCTGCGTGTTGCTACGGGAACCTGCAGAAAACAATCAGGACAATTTTTTAAAAATCAATCAGCAAAAATGATTAGCAATAACTATATTCAATGGGTACTAAACGAGATAGATTAGAGATTTATAGCAATTAATGGGAACGGGGTAACTGAACACAACATATTGACGGTTACCATCTCCAATTTCTTATATAATTCGTTTTAGGCTTTTCTACTCATTCACAAATATAAGTCATTTTTTCATCTTTTTCTTTCATATTTGTTCTCCTACCTCTCTCTCACAAATAAACAAGTTGGCTTTTCTAAAGTATAATAAATAAGAAACAAAAAAATTATTTGAGTTAATTTCTTCGTTTTTATATATAAATCTAAAACAACTTACATAAAAAATAAGAAAATCAGAGTGACTATTAGGGAATAGCCGAATAAAATTTCTCAAAAGATTACCTGAGGAAAATACCGACAGTCTCTTGTTTTTAGTGACGTGGCTTCACTCGTGTTGAGCTTTTTTGGCCCACATAAGGCATAATGGTTTGTGTGGGCCTCAACTCGACCCACGAAAAATTAAACTTAAAATTCTGGGCCATCTACATTCATGGGCCGTAATTTCGGCCCATTAAAACGATGCCTAAAACATAGATAAAGTAATCCCTGGGTAGCACTGTAGCAGTTAGGAAACTCAAAGCCTCGTCGTCTCCTCCGCCACCGGGCGTTCGATTCGCACCGCCGCCGCGGAGGAAGGGAGGGAGGCCGCCGACTTCAGCAATGCCGACGGTGAGCGTTGGCCGGGACCGCCTCTACGCCGCCCTCGGAAGGACCTACAGTAAGCGACGGCGGCTCTTGCGCCCCCTTAACCCCACCCCCGCGGGAAACCCCTGCTGACCTCGGTGCTCTCTGTTGGCTGCTGCAGCGCAGGAGGAATTCGAGGCGATCTGCTTCGAGTTCGGCATCGAGCTCGACGACGTGGTGCGCCGGCGCTCGGATCTGGCTGAGACTCCCCCCTATAACTGCTCGCGTGCTTTGGTTTCGAGTTGTCTGATTCGGTGTGTGTACGTGGATTCGTGCAGACTACGGAGAAGGCCATCATTCGGAAGGAGAAGCACTTGGACGACAACGGCGAGGTTGATGGCGACGATGAGGTCATCTACAAGATCGAGGTTGCCGCCAATAGGTGAGGGAATTTTGGTTAGTCACACACACAGAGCCGTACCTTTATTCCACTATTGAATACTAAGCTTCGAATTGACTTGGTATGGTATCTGGAACTACCATCTCAGCTGATCTTCAGTGAGTTTCTTCGTGTTTCATGACATGGGAGTGCCATGATGCTTGACATATGTGTTGCAATTTTTCTTGAACTTTAACATATCCTAAACATGATTTCTGATTTCTATCTAGAGCTTGAATACATAAATGCGGAATTTTAAATGAGGGCTTTATTGGCGTTTGAGCTTGAGGCCACCTACACTGGCTGGGTACCACCCTTCGCAGCTCCTCCAGCGCCCTCTTAAGATCGGGTTCTGTTGGAATATTAGAGCTTGTGAACTTTTCAGATGGACGTCTCCTTCTGTGAGTTCGACAATTCGTTAGCTCTATTTCTACTGTAGCGCTGGGAGCTCGGGGGCAGTTCCACAAATGCTATTTTCATGGCGCCTCTGATCATAGCGCTGTGGAATCGGTCTCAGTTAACGTACATGTGCAATGTGGGGCCCACATACTTGTGAACAAGTCTGAGATCAACTAACAATATGTCGTTGAGTTATATGGTGGCTTCTGTGAATTGGTGCTTCCCTGATTGCTGTAATGCTTGTTGTATCAGCCGGTTGATGCTCGCCAGCTATTCCATTGATAGGGAATGCGTCCTTGAGAAACTTTGGTTTTGCCATTTCTATCCAATTTGTGACAATTTTATGAGGTCGGAATTCTGAAATAATGTGTAGGACTATGTGGAGATCAGCCTCATAATCTGTAGTAATGCCGCTTTATTAATTTCTGGTTATTGATTCTGTTGCTCCAGCATCTAGCCAAGAATTGACATACGTAGGGTTCAGTTGAGGTGATTTTTGCTTCATGGATGCAATCTTCTGCGCATGCTTGTAAACTCTTGGTACTGATAAGCTGTTTGTTGACTTTTTCTCTAGTACCTTTATCTGGTCAATTAAGAGTACAGTAACTAGTTAGTAGTTAGTAATGTCTTTGATGTTTTGAGCTACACAATGAACTTTTAAAAAAACACTCCTGTTTGTTCTGTAATTTTTGTGGGTGACACGTAGCATGAGAACAAAGTTTACTTTTTCTTAGGATCTGCATATAGTACATCGCTAAAATAACTAATTCCTTTGTAATTGAACTTCAATAAAGCACTTTGCATTCAGCTTGACATTTCACTTCAGTGCCTGTATGGAATTGTCTTTTATTCAATGGTCATTGGTCCTAGGCATGCATTTAAAGTGTCTTGTTTAGCTTTTGGGAAACACACTCTGATGTCTCAAACCATCACATGTTTAATTGTCCATTGGAAATGCATGCAGGTATGATTTATTATGTCTTGAAGGATTATCAAGGGCTCTTCGTGTTTTCACTGGAACTGAAGCAAACCCTAAGTTCAAAATTTCTTCCATACCTCATGATTCAACGCTTCAGATGTATGTTAAACCACAGGTAAAGAATCAACAGGCTAATCCCATTTTTGCATGTTTTATCTTTATATAGCACTTTCTTATGCTTCAGATGAGTGATTAATATGGTCATTCATTTTGTTTATGTCACAACATGTTTCAATAATATTCTTGAAAATATGTGAACAGTTTTTAAGTTAGAATTCAATTTATTTGGCAGACTTCACAAATAAGGCCATATGTTGTCTGTGCTGTCCTAAGAGGTGTAACTTTTGATGAAGCAAGATATAACAGCTTCATCGATCTTCAAGACAAACTCCACCAAAATATTTGCAGGTATAACCTGTCTACTGCTGCTGGTAGTTTTTCTGTATTGGTTTTACTATCACACTAAATATAATTATTAGTCAACTCTGAGCACTTTTGTGATGGAAAACAGAAAGAGAACTCTGGTGGCTATAGGTACCCATGATCTTGATACTCTGAAAGGACCCTTCTCATATGAGGTAAATGCAAGGACATGCTAGGATTTGTTTGGTTGAATGTTGATTTTACTCTTCTCCACTTATTGAGGCTTCAGCTTATAGCCCCCAAAAGCTCCCATGCACTTTCCATTTTTGACCAAAAAAACTGTTTCATCTCTATTTTGTTACCTGGTTTTGTGACAATATGAATACCTGTAGTGATTCCTCTCATTCTTGTTAACTAAAGTATTGACCCTGCTGCTCAGGTTCTACCACCTCAAGAGATCAACTTTATCCCATTAAAGCAGGTAAAATAATTTATCAAATTCAACCAAGCCATATACCTTATCAATCGTGCAGATTATTTATTGACATCATTACAGTCTTGTTTAATTTGCTGGGTGTTCATACTCTCATTTATTTTGTTCTCTTTATTGTTGTTTCAGGAGGAAAGCTTCAGAGCTGATAAACTGATGGAATTCTATAAAGTAAGTAGCCATATCATAGTTTTTTAGTGCCTTTGTAACACTAACTAATGTCAAACGAATTTTGGACTTTATAATTATATTACAGATACTGAATTTTGAGTTGTAATAGGTTCTATATGTCTGTATATATTTGGTTACTGATTATATGCTTTCTTCGTGGCAGTCAGATATGAAGCTGAAGAAGTTCTTGCATATAATTGAGAATTCTCCCGTATACCCAGTTATTTATGATAGCAACAGGTGAATCTATGACATGCTCTGAATATTCACACCGCTTTTTTGTTAAAAGCCCTATGATCTTATCAGAAATGATGAGTAGAGAGGATCTAGTGGTCAATCTGTAAGCACTAGCTCTTTACATTTCTCAAATTCTTTTTCTTACCAGGCCTATGGTCTTGTTTGTACTACAATAATAATCAACTGGGAAGGACCCTTTGGCCCATATGTAGTGATTATGCTTTCTCCAGGACATTAGTATTAAACATATTTATTTTGTTAAGGGAATGGCCCATGTTCAGTCACCATTGCAATCATTTCTCTAGTGTCTACCGCATAGATGATGTTTGTGAGTTGCAATGCTAACACTTCAATAATTTTCAGGACTGTATTATCGTTACCTCCAATTATCAATGGTGCACATTCTGCAATCACCCTGAAGACAAAGAATGTGTTTATTGAATGTACCGCTACTGACCTTACAAAAGCAAAGATTGTTCTCAATACAATGGTAGGCACAATGTAAATATATAATGCTGTCTTCTAGATAGAAAACATGTTCTCATTTTGGACGAAGATTAAAATTGTTGCATTTGTGTTCTGGTTGCTTATCTTTATAGGTCACAATGTTCTCTGAGTACTGCAAAAATAAGTTTGAAGTGGAACCAGTTGAAGTTGTATCACACGATGGAAGCAAAACAATTTACCCTGATCTTTCATGCTATCAAATGGAGGTTTCATTATCTGATATTGTTGGGCCCATTGGCATCTCCCTAGATGAGGCACAGGTATAAATTTGACCAATGACCATATCATTTTTGGGTTGATAGTTTACTAATTGATAGGTTTCAATCGTCCTATATTTTTTCATGTGAATTGCAATGCTCTGTCTCTGTAGTTTGAGCTAAGCTGAACAGTTACTTTTGATATTTATTTTGGATGGCATTTTCTTCTTAGATGCTCTGAAATTAAGTTTGCATGCTTGAGCACGTTAAATGACCCAATTGTATATAAAAAAATGTAGGTTATTTCCCTTCTGAACAAAATGCAGTTGCAAGCTGAAAGTTGCCCATCAAAAGGGGAATCTCGTATTTCAGTGTCTGTTCCTCCAACAAGAAGTGACATTCTGCATGCTCGTGATTTGGTGGAGGTAATGTGCAATTCCCTAGCATAGCCTTTCCAATTACTTGTTAATCACTGTTGAATAATTCTTGTCTCAGCTTTCACTTTTGTTCTGTGTAGGATGTTGCTATAGCTTATGGGTACAACAATGTGCCGAAATCGAAGCCAAAGTGTATGACAATAGGAGGAAGGCAGCCATTAAACCGTTTCTCTGATAAAATTCGTGCTGAGGTACTTGATATATCTCTTGTGATGCTCCTATGGTTTTCCACATATCTGTTCACCAATTTATATTTCCTTGGTACACGTAATTTTTGTGACCAGGTTGCAAGAGCTGGTTATATGGAGGTGCTCACATTTATTTTGTGTTCACGTGAAGAAAACTTTGACATGTTAAATAGGACACATGATGTAAATAAAGCAGTTATTATTGCAAATCCACGTACTTCTGAATTTGAGGTAATTATTATATGCTCTAAGCATTAATGGCTCTACCATTATGATTTAAATCATTTTGTTCCAGAGCAGTCTGGTTTTCTATTGAATTTGACTTGATACGATCTGTCCATCTGTTCTCAAATTTATGTTTGTGCAAGTGCGGTGTAAATGCTAATTTCTCATGACCTGATGTTCCATTGGTAAATATCCTTGCTAGTTCCTTTTTCCCTAAAATAGAAGTTTATAATTTACATATGCATACAAGTCATGGAATTAATAGCCTGTACAACTATTCTATGCGTCACTTATTAACTCGGTGACATATTTTGAATCTGCTTTTACTGTTAACATATACATATTTCAGATGTTACATCGTCTCTCGTCCTCTTTTCAAAAAATTTCACTTTTGTGCAGTACAATATGTCAATATGTGGCCTTTTATACTTTGCTGCCCTTCTGTATAGCAAAAATAAATCTACCCTGTTCTACAATGTCATTTATCTCTTATGTATGCCAGGTTTTCCATGATGAGATTTAAAGAGAATAATTCCATTAAGCAATAATACATGTAATAATCATTGTTTTTATTGTGGTCTTGCAGGTTGTTCGAACCAGTCTGATGTCGTGTTTATTGAAAACACTGAAGCATAACATAGACCATCCAAGACCCATAAAGGTACTTTGTAAAAACAAGCAAGAATGCGCATATGCTTATTGTTAGCTCATTGTCATTGAGGTTCTTTTTTATCACTTAATTTTTACATAACTCATGTAGAATTTTCTCTATCAATACATGTTTTCATGATTTTCTTAAAGTTGAGCTTTTAGAAATTAGAATATAAATTAGAATGCTCCTTCCTGAGTATAACCAAGGGGAAATGTTTGCGGTGGTTGTGATATTTCTGCATGGTTATCTATGCAGATTTTTGAAGTTGGTGATGTAGTGATATTGGATGGGTCACGCGATGTTGGTGCTTCTAATAATCGCAGACTTGCAGCTTTGTACTGTAATAGCCAGTCTGGATTTGAGGTAACACATGAAAATTTCTGTCGGATTGATGTTTACAGAGCTTCTTTGTAGTCCTTGTATAATTAATCTGAATTATCCAGGAAATCATGGGTTTGGTAGATAGGATTGTCAAAGTTGTGAGAGCCCCGCACGTCAATTTTGGCCAGAATTACTATTTTCCTACAAATGTAAGCATTTATATTTATGTATGCATTTAAGTAAACCATATATATTTTGCTGTCGTGAACATTTATGCTGATGTCTTGTCTATAGGAACCTGAGTTCTTTCCAAAAAGGCAATGCAGAATTGTTACGAGTGACGGCAAGCAAATTGGCTACATAGGAATCGTCCATGCCGAGGTACATATTGTCTTATTCAAGAGCGCCGTATTGGATCATTTCTGCCCTATTAGTTCTAGCATTTTTATCTACAATTGAATTTCTGAGTGCTAGTACACCAAATCTGTCTCTGTAAACTAAAAGAACTGAAGCAGCTATCAAGTTCTGATCAAAGTCCCACTTTATCCTTCTGTGGTGAATGGATAGCTTCACCTGTACGGTTTACTTTTAGTAGTCTATTAGGTCGACAGTTCTGCGATTTTGGTAGTGAATTAAATAAGAATTTTGATCTATTATGCATTATGTGCAGGTGCTGAGGAAAT
>KE370867.1:46857-60250 GCA_000418225.1 Zizania latifolia
TGTTGTTTCAGCAAATATACATACCTGATCCTGATACCTCATTTAATTTGTCATTTTTGAATCTTCTGCATCTGTTCTAAAGATATTATGATATAGGGAGTAATATATATGTGTAGAATTTGCCGCATCTCCACAATATTGGAGTATTATATAGTACACATCCTGAAGAACTGATTGTATATATTTGCTACTCTTCAAATTAAGTTTACACAAATTCTACAAATATTTTTAACAAACCAAATTCTGGCACCGATCAGTTTTAATTTGTATAGTAACTCAATGACGCAAAGAAATATTGTAAGCCATTTAGTTTATGAGGCATCAATAAATCAGGGAGCTTAACTGAGATGCTAGCAGGCAGAGCTAGCTACTAGGAAACACATCCAGTGAAGATGATCATATATAGCTTCCAGCTCAAGGTTTACGTCTTCTGGATCATCTGAGTTGATACTCGCCAGCGAGTCTTCTGTGGGCGGCGGCCAGGTGCTCCGTCGCCCACACTTGTTCCACGCGCATGGCCCATATGGTCATCGTATCCGTCTCTAGGCATGTGTGCGTGACGCATAGCTTCCTGGCGAGCTCCGACAGGATCGTCCTATCGCTATCGTCGCCGTCCTCGTCCGGCGGCAGAGCAGGCGGCGTCGGCACGGTCTTGAAAGTAAGGGCACAGATGTCGAACGCCAAGATGGCATGTGGGGAACCTTCACCCATCCAATACATCTTGCCGACGACGTGCACTGGTAGCACATCGATGACAGTAGTAATCGGTGGCATGCAACGACGTCAACTTCGACGGGCTGGTGTCTCTCAGCCGCCACAGCCAAACATTGCACTCCATGGTGTCGCCACCGGAGTAGGCGATGTGGACAATGACGTGCTCCTCCCTAGATTTGTCGTACCCAACCCGGCGCAGCCATTGCCGCCGTCGCCGCCGTGCTCCCATTCCTCGTGGAACAGATGAAACTCGATGTATTGGCAGTCGCGCGTGATAGGGTTTTGCAGGCTGCTCTCTGTGCCATTATTGTCGTAGTTCACTAGGACGAGGCCATGGCAAGGATTGTGGCACACAATTCTGCTTCTCACCAATGGCAACATGCGAATCGGAACACCCAAGCACCACTCCAAAGTGAAGAAGCTCTCGTCGTCACCAAGCATGATGACATTGTTGGGTTACGAAGAGGCTACGCTAACGTTAATTTTAAAAATTTTACTCTATTCGTCTAGGAACTATACGTATAATGGGATCATAGATCATTACCTCTAGCCACGAGACGCGCTAGGGCAGCAGAAGTAGAGTTGATGAAGCGCGTCCTCGATCGGTTCCGCTCAGCTCCGTCCGTTCGTCGGGGATGAAGACGACGTAGTCCGACGATCTCCACAGAAAGAACAGCACCGCAGTAGCAGCAGTGCCTCCACGATATCCACACGTACAGGGACAGGATCACCTCAAGCCGGTATGCTAGTATCGCGCGAGAGATCAGGGGAGAGATGGCCACAACCGGTGTAGCCAGGAGAGGTGACGGCTAGGGTTAAATCGAATCAACAACATCCTTTTCGTCCTAGCCCCTCCTCTCCTTATATAGTGCCCTCTCATGGGCCTTTAATCAGTATTAAAGCCCAACAGATCTAATCTGTTCATCTGGCCCGGAACTTCCGAAAACAACATTCTGTACAAATTTATTTCTGCCCAGAACTTTCGGTCCTAACCGGAACTTCCGGACCTCGGAACTTCCGGCCTAACCAAAACTTCTGCACCCAGAACTTCTGGTCCAACCGGAACTTCCGAAAATAACATTCTGTATTGAATTTAATTCGACCCGGAAGTTTCGGTTCCACCGAAAACTTCCGGTTCGTCCAGAATTCACCTTTCAGGCATGCCTAAAACTTTCGGTCCAACCAGAACTTCCGGTTCCTCTAGAAATCAAAACTGAAACTGGGGCTGGCCCAAAACTTTCGGATGCTCCAGAACCCAAAACTTCCGACCTCAAGCCAGAACTTCCGGTTCCCCAGAATTCTCTTGGGTATATTTCCATCAATCTCCCACTTGCACAAGAGCCAATTCTTGCAAGCTTTAAATCTCATCCCCTTAAGCGTGCGACCCGATAGGTTCATATGCAAAAGGCCGCTACCCGGAAACCTTTTTTGGATCGCTGATCAATAGCGGTACCTAGCAGCACATATTGACCCCCGAAAGCATACAAATCAAAATTATATTTTTTGAACCTTGATATACTCACGCACCAATCCTTTTACTATACGACATCAGTCAAACTCAAGGTGAGATTTGTGCCATCCTTGTGATAGCTCGACACTTCACTCGATCAAGTAGTGAATTAATCATGATCAACTCTTTAATCATAGTGGCATGGCCATGTACTTTTTCAATCCAACTATCTCGAAGGACCCAAAACGCCTCTCCGGTTATTTAGGAGGGGTAAATTCCATCTTGACCGCTCACATCCCACGACATGTTTTATAACACACCCGAAAGTAACCTTTATAACTACCTAATTATGGAATAGCGTTTGGAAGCCCCTAAGTGTGCACTACACATTCTGAAATCAATGGCGATCTCAGGTCTAAGGATTCTATAGGTACACCATTTGAGATGACAATTGATAGCACATAATGAATAACAATCCCAGCAGTATCTCAAAGTGGGTCTATCCAACTCCGTGTTCACTAACATGAGTCAACATCACTGATTTGACATCTCCATATCTATGATCCACGAAACATGATCATCAATCAGACATATGTGCTAATCTATAAATCATCACTGTCCCACATGACGATATGAGATTAGGGATCGTTTAGAATAACATCATGATAATACAAAGAATTTCACAAACAAGTCACACACTCGTTGATCAATGTAAAAGACATTTATTCAAGGAATAAGATAACCAATTATTCAAATATACATTAGTATAGACAAGACACATTTTCTCACATACACTAGACTCACTCACGTAAGTATCTAATACACATGGAGCTCAAGTACGCCTCATGCTTGGGCTGCGAGAGAGGTTTCGTCAACAGATCGATAATGTTTAAATCCGTATGCACCTTGCATATCTTTATATCACCTCTATCTATAATCTCTCTGATGAGGTGATAGCGTCGCAGTATATGCTTGGACTTCTGATGTGACCTAGGCTCCTTAGCTTACGCAATGACACCACTATTATCATAATAGAGGTCCACTGTACTAGACGCACTAGGAACAACACCCAGCTCAGAAATAAATTTTCTGATCCAAACAGCCTCCTTCGCAGCTTCAGAAGCTGCAATGTACTCGGCCTCCGTTGTTGAATCTGTAACCGTTTCTTGCTTGGAACTCTTCTAACTCACCGTGCCTTCATTGAGGCAAAACATAAATCCAGACTATGATCGCGAATCGTCTTTGGCTTAATCCAATTAGCCTTCTCGATCTATCTCTATGGATCTTTATGCCCAAAATGTATGCTGCCTCTTCAAGATCTTTCATTGAGAAACCTTTTCGCAACGAAGATTTGACAGCATCAAGCATTGGAATATCATTTCCGATCAATAATATGTCATCTACATATAAGACCGGAAATACAAGTGCGCTCCCACTAGCCTTTTTGTAAATACAAGGCTCTTCTTCATTCTTAATGAAACAAAACCCTTCGATCACTTCATCAAAACGAAGATTCTAACTTTGAGAAGCCTGCTTCAGCTCATAAATGGACCTTTACAGCTTGCAAACTTTCCCAGCATTTTTTGGATCGTCAAGACCTTCTGGCTGTGTCATGTACACATCCTCACTTAGGTTTTCATTAAGGAAAGCTGTTTTGACATCCATTTGCCATATCTCATAGTCATAATATGTGGCAATTGCTAGGATGATCCGAATAGACTTTAGCATTGCGATAGACGAAAACGTTTTATCATAATCAACACCTTGAATCTGCTTGAAACCTTTCGCCACCAATCATGCCTTATAGATGTGAACATTTCCATCAACGTCTATCTTTTTCTTAAAAATCCATTTACACTCAATAGTTTTTACACCATCAGGTAGATCGACTAAATTCTAAACTTGATTCTCTCGCATGGATTCTAACTCGGATCTTATGACTCCAAGCCATTTCTCAGAGTCTGGTCGCATCATCGCTTCCGAATAGGTCTTAGGTTCATCATTGTCCAACAATAATATATCACGCTGCCCCTGTTGGGTTATGGGGAGGCTACGCTAGCGTTAATTTCAAAAAATATACCCCGTGGGCCCAAGAATCATGCGTGTAATAGGATCATAGATCGTTACCTCAAGCCACGAGACGCACTCGGGCAGCGGAAGCAGAGTCGATGAAGCGCGTCCTCGAAGAACTCTGCCCAACTCTGTCCTTTCGTCGGTGATGAAGACGACGTAGTCCAGCGATCTCCATGAGAAGATCAGCACCGTAGTAGCAGCGACGCCTCTATGGTATCTACACGTACAGGAACAGGATCATCTCAAGCCGATATGCTAGTACCGCGCGAGAGATTAGAGGAGAGACGGCCAAAACCGGTGTAGCCAGGAGAGGTGGCGGCTAGGGTTAGATCGAATCAACAGCAATGACAACACCCTTTTCGTCCTAGCCCCTCCTCTCCTTATATAGTGCCCTCTCATGGGCCTTTAATCAGTATTAAAGCCTAACAGATCTAATCTGTTCGTCTGGCCTAGAACTTCCGGTCCTAACCAGAACTTCTGAATATAACATTCTGTACGAATTTATTTCTGCTCGGATCTTCCGGTCCTAACCGGAACTTCCGACTCGTCTATATTTTACTTTCAGGCAGGCCCAAAACTTCCGGTCCAACCGAAACTTCCAGCTCCTCTAGAAACTAAAACTGGGGCTAGCCTGAAACTTCCGGTCTAACCGAAACTTTCGGATGCTCTAGAACCCAGAACTTCCGGCCTCAGGCCAGAACTTTTGATTCACCCAGAATTCTCTTGGGCATATTTCCATTAGCCCCGTGGTAAGAAACACAAACCGCTCAGGCGCACAACTCAACCTCTCCGACCGACGTGGGTTTGGTGTCTCGATAATAGGTTCTGCAACATCTTGTATATCAAGTTGCGGTTCAGTAGGAGCTGAAATACTTTCTAGTGGTTCTCAAACCTCTTCATTGACTCATCATTGACCGAACCATGCATAACAAAGTTCAGTTCCACTGCTCGGACACCCCATTCCATTGGGGCGTGCCTGGTGGAGTTAGCTGTAGAACAATTCTACACTGCTTTAGATGATCAATAAACTCATGGTTCAAATATTTACCTCCACGATCCTATCGCAGAAATTTAATTGTCTTGTCTGTATAATTGTGTACCTCATTCTGGAACTCCTTGAACTTTTCAAAGGATTTCGACTTATGTCTTATTAGATAGATGTAACTAAATCTACTAAAGCCGTCGGTAAAAGTAATAAAGTACTGGAATCCACCTCTGATTGTAGAACTCATTGATCCACATACATCAATATGTACAATGGCCAATAATTCATTTGCCCTCTCACTTTGACCAGTGAAAGACGTTTTAGTCATTTTGCCAAGTAAGCATGACTCGCATGTGTCAAACGATTTGAAATCAAATGACTCCAGAAGCCCATCTTTATGGAGCTTCTGCATGCGATTCTCATTTATATGATCTAAACGATAATGCCAAACATAGGTAGAATTCAAATCATTAAGCAGAGTCTTCTTCGTATTAATGTTATAAACATGTGTATCCTCAAGATTCAGAACATATAAACCATTCAACAATGGATAAACACCATAGAGCATATCATTCAAAAATATCGAACAACACTTGTTCTTTATTATGAATTCAAAATCCTCTTCCTCTAAACATGACAAAGAGATAATGTTTATGCCCAAGATAGGAATAAAATAACAATTATTCAATTCCAAAACTAATTTTGAGGGTAGCGACAAAGAATAAACGCTGACGGCCAACGCAGCAACTTTTACACCATTGCCGACATGGACATCCAATTCGTCTCTTGCACACTTCCTAGTCCTTTTCAGTCCTTGCAATAATTTGCAAGTATGAATCATTGATCCGATATCAAATACCCATGTATCACTTGGACGAGTAGCAAGATTAATTTCAATAACATTTATATCTAAATTAGAAGTCACACTTCCCTTCTTTTTCTTGAGTTCTTCTAAGTACAACTTGCAATTCCTCTGCCAATGACCAGTCTTATGGTAGTGGTGGCAAGTGTCAGAAGTAGCAGGGCCAGTCTTGGACTTTCCAGCTGGTTTAGACTTAGAGCTCAAGATCACAACTGAAGCTTTAGCCTTTTCCTTACATTTTCTCTTCTTACTATCCTTCTGAACCATCATCACATGAGTAGAATTCTTTTAATACTATCATCAGCAGTCTTTAGCACCCCATGCAATTCAGCCATGCTTTTCTCCATACTGTTCATATGAAAATTCAAAATGAACGGCTCAAAGCTCACCGGGAATGACTGGAGAATCACATCCGTGGCCAAATCTTGGTCAAGGAAAAAACCAACTTTTTTCAGGCTCTCAATGTAACCAATCATCTTGATCACATGAGGACTGACTGGGCTGCATTCTACCAACCTGCGTGCAAACAAAGACTTTGAGATGTTGTACCTCTCAGTCCGTGCTTAGTTCTTAAACATGCCTTTGAGTCCCACGATCATATCGTAGGCATCCCTGTCCTCGTATTGCTTCTGAAGCTCAGAGGACATACATGCAAGCATGAGACGGCTGACATCAATCGAATCGTTGGCATGCTTCTTATAAGCCCGCCTATTCGCGACAAATACATCATCTTTTGGTTCATCAGGATGGGGGTCCTCTAGAATATATTCCTTTTTCTCTTGCTTGAGAACAATTCTCAAGTTTCTATACCAGTCAATAAAGTTTGTTCCAGAAAGCTTTTTCTTTTCAAGAATTGATCATAAATTAAAAGTAGAAGTGTTCTTAGCAGTAGGTGCCATGATCTACAACAAAAATACAAGGTTTAGCACTATGCTATGTGAATCTTCTATCAAATAAAAGATACTCCACTATATGTAAAATGATCGCTTTCCCTCTAACGACACATAGTGGAACAAGATCCATATTCAACTAACTCCTAATAAGCTTTGTCATCACCGCTAGAAGATTAGTGACATAGGTAAGCAACATCTTGCTAATCACATCTCTATGTGACTCTTGTTCGTTGGGGTAGCATCCTATGCCTCGACACCCAACTCCATGCCCCAAAGCCCAAAACCGTTTTGATAGCTTTGTTAAGCAAACCAATACTATGCATATGGTTGTCCGACATCCACCCTAACTAGTCAAGATAAAAGATGGCACCCTGCTTTGGCAGACCCACCATACAATGATCAAAACCTTAGTAGGTGTAGCTATTGGAAAGGGCATCAAAGTTCTTAATTTTCTAAGGAAAACTATTCTAACATGGTAACGATGCCTACCGCACACAGAAACATGGAAGAATAGTATGCCAGGAACAATAAATTAATATCACAGAAAATCATATTAATTGTAACATAGTATGGCCCTTTTCACATTGTGATCTCCATCTCCATGGTTCCTGTCCTTCGGGTCATCACGCTTTAGGCCTCCATGAATTTGTATCAGTCTATTACACCTAATAGCACTATACTAATTACATGAGTAGAAGCATCACATGTCGACGCACAGATCGTACAACATTTGAACAGCCTTGGGCCGCAATTAACCATGACACGCAGGCTATGAAAATTACATGCATACATCATATACATCACAAGATCATACCAGTCACAACATTCTCTGTAAAAACAAGTTAGGCGTAGAATCTACACGTGACTAGACAAGACCCGGAACTTTCAGCTCAAAGGCCCGAAACTTCTGGTCGAAGGGCCCGGAACTTTCGAGTCAAACCTGGAACTTCTGAAATCAACCTTCTGTGTCGAATTAATTTTTGGCTCAGGACTTCCAGGTCACACCCGGATCTTTTGAAAATAACCTTTTGTACGAAGTTTATTTTGGCCCGGAACTTCCGAAAATCCGACGCAAAACCAATAGATCTAATCTATATCCACAACATATCACCTATATGTGATCGATCCAGATCGAACACTACGCACGTAGGCTCTGATACCATTGTATGAATTTATTTATGCCGAGAACTTTCAGCCTAACCGGAACTTCTGCTCCCAGAACTTCCGGTCCAACCGAAACTTCCGAAAATAACATTTTGTATTGAATTTATTTCGACCCGGAAGTTCTGGTTCCATTCGAAACTTCCGGTTCTTCCAGAATTCACCTTTCAGGCATGCCCGGAACTTTCGGTTCAACCGAAACTTCCGATTCTTCCAGAAATCAAAATTGAAACTAGGGCTGGCCCAGAACTTCTGATCTAACCAGAACTTCTGGATGTTTCAGAACCCGGAACTTCCGGCCTCAAGCTAGAACTTCTGATTCCCCAGAATTCTCTTGGGCATATTTCCATCAGACATGCCCACCAAAGCCAGAGCTGTTGGTCGCCATGGTTTCTCTAACGTGCGTGTTGTGCGACGCAGTGAATTGGTCGCTGTCGATCATTGCGTTCCAGCTCCAATAGACAGTCTTGAGTCACCCGAGCGTGCGTGCTGGTAGCCAGTGCAGCGCAAGCTCTAGCACCTGTGCGGACGGCGAAGAGAAGAGGATGTCCTCGTACGGACGTCCCATGGGCATGAGGCTCTCCTCATACTGCATGACCTATGGCAGGGTGGCTACGCCAGGGCCACGTAACTCTAGAAAGAAGTTTGCCTTGAGGGAGAGTGTTGAGAATAGCAAGACAACGTTCTAGAAGTTTCTCACATATTTATGAGTGTAGATATTTACTTAAAAGTGAGCAGAATTTTTTGTGTCAGGGTAACTTGAGAAAAATTTAGATACTACATATTTTCTAGAAAGAGTGAAAACTAAACTAAGAGCTCATATATTGCCATGTGTCAATCATTTAATGGTTTTATAAGATTATAAATAGAGGCATCATCTCCCTTTTTACCTTTAATCTAAGAGGTATGGTGAATAGTGAGAGAACTAGATAGAGAAGAGTGCGAGAGTGAGAGTAATAGGAGATTGCCATGGAAATGGAATTAATTTAGATTGTGTGTAATAAATGCGTATAAAACTATAATTGGTAGGGATGTATGGTGATCATCAACCTGGCTGGACATTTTTACGATAACAAAGGGTTAATTAAGTGCAGGATGATTGATTTTTAATTAGGAATAGTTCATATTGTTTAAATATAGAAATTTACTGCATGCATGCCAACTAGATAGGTCTAGCTAGCTAGCAATTAACCTTTAATTTTGCTTCTTTATCGGCCATAGACTTATTAGTACTTTCACTATATATCATCAACTTTTAATTAAGATAAAAACATGAAAATACTTTCGAATATTAATCTAATTATATAATACACATAATAATAAATATAAATATTTTTAGCTTAATTATTAATCAGAATTAGAAATGTTGACTTCGTTGAAAATACGCATGCCTGAATGCGCGCTATTCTATGCGAATACTGTAGGGAAGCATGCGCATGAATGCTAGCTAGCTAGCTATGCCTATATATGTTGTTTGAGTACTGTATGGAAAGATGCAAGATATATATGATGCCACCGATGAATATCCAAAGTCTTCGGAGCACAAGCATCAGATAGCATGCATGCATGGAGCAAACTATATAAGTAACTAAATAACCCAATGGCGAATAATGGAAAGCACAAGCCAAAAAAACTTTTTATTTACATCAAATCATAGGCAGACCATGCATGACACGGCCACCCTGAGTCAGTGCTCAGGCAGCCTAAACGAATATAAATGGCTTACTCTGCTCTAAAAATTATTACTGGGTATGCTTATGCATTGAATATTGGAATAATGGAAGGGCCAATGTGTACTAGATGCACATGGCTAAAATGTTGTTTCAGCAAATATACATACCTGATACCTCCTTTGTCATTTTTGAATCTTCTTCATCTGTTCTAAAGATATTATGATATACGGAGTAATATATATATATATAGAATTTGCCACATCTCCACAATATTATTATATAGTACACATTCTGAAGAACTGATTGTATATACTACTCTTCAAATTAAGTTTACACAAATTCTACAAATATTTTTAACAAACCAAATTCTAGCACCGATTAGTTTTAATTTGTATAGTAACTCAACGTACGACGCAAAGAAATATTGTAAGACATTTAGTTTATGAGGCATCAGTAAATCAGGGAACTTAACTGAGATGCTAGCAGGTAGAGCTAGCTACTAGGAAACACATCCAGTGAAGATGATTATATATAGCTTCCAGCTCAAGGTTTACGTCTTCTGGATCATCTGAGTTGATACTCGCCGGCGAGTCTTCCGATTTATTTAGTTCCTGGTGTCGCCTTAAGAAAATGGATTCCTGTAGTTAATTGAATAGATCAAAATGGATTATCCTGGCACAACACTATATCAATTGTATAGATACAGCTCCAGAATTGAAGTGTATTGTACCTCTGTAATAATGAACTGCAGCTCCATAGGCAGCTTCATGGTCATGTTAATCACTGGATTATTTTGATGTTTAGATTGACTTTGATCATGGCCGACCGAGATAATTATAATTCATGCAGATGTAAATATACTATAGATCGACGAACTCCTGATAATGGGATTCGCCGATTCTGCTCCCTCCAATCCTCTGTATGCCATCTATAATTAATTGCAATACACAACAAGGTTAAGTTAGGTCGAACGACTGGCCATGCTAAAATTTATATGCAAGCTAGCTCGCCAAGGCTATCTCGTTCACGTGCAGGGAGGGGGGATAAAATCTCTTTAGCTGCATTATTAATACTCTTATTGTTCTCTGTGGCTTAGTGTACGTGATTAATCAGTAACTGGTCCTTCGGGAAAACGATAATATATTTATCTAGCATGCAATCTTGATGTAGTACTAGCAAAGCTTTTGGCTGTATAAAAGGCAGGGTCTGGAAGCATAGGTAGAACAAAAATATATCACCTCTAGAGCTAATCTAACTATTCTTAACTAGTTATTCAAAACACATCAAATCAGTGACAAAAACTAGACCTAAATTAACGGGTATACACTTGACCAACTATAAAACACAGAAGAAAAATTTTAAGGTTCTTGAGAAGGTATCATAATTTTTAGTGTTAAATTTGATATCTTTTGATACCTTCTCAAATACTGTAAAATCACTTAACATATAATTGTCCAGGATGCAGAGAAATTGAAAGTCCGATCACCAAGTTGGGGCTACAAATTCCATGGATGGGAGGTGGCTGGTCAAGAGGATCTGCTGTGCTGCAAGTATCTGGCCATTTCACTCTATATCGTGATCTCCTCTAGCTGCATGCTTCGGCTTGTCGGAGCTACTGTTTCCAGCTGATTCCTGGAGCCAAATGATCTTCCTCTTAGCCATTCCATGCTGTCTCCAAAGCTATTTGCACTCATGGATAAATTTCTAGCTAGCTACCAGCTGATGAGCTAGCAGACCTAGATTGAAGAAGACTAGCCAGCTAAGAGCGAGCATGGATGAAAGGAGAAGCTGGATAATGCAAAGAGCCACTCTCTCTCTCTCTCTCAATATGTAAAAGGGAGAGATCTCCTTGAATACACATTATGAAATTTTTACTCGTATGCCCTACAATTAAGTGGTGTTTTTCTATTTTATCACATCCGTGTGTATAATAATTAAACCTAACGATCACATATGATAAACTCATATATATTAAAAGAGCAAATGTCATTAGCCCGACCATTAAAATAGTGATATGACTTTTATCGTCAAACTAACCGTCGAACCGTGTTTATTTTTATGATTTTTTAAAAAGTTCACCGAAAATGTGATTTTGAATAACAATAGATTATTTTAAAAAAACTCTCATGTTTCAGGGTAGTTTTGCTTTGTATATTTTGTTGGCCGGCGTAGCCCATTTGTATTGAAATGCGGAGGCGAGGCCCAACAATTCACCTGCATCCTGCTTAGCCCACGATATCAATCCAGGAAGAGGGGAAAATATCTCTGAAGTCTGAAAATGGCGTGGAACTGAAGAACTGTGCCCAAAAACAGTACTACCAGCCTACTCTCCATCACGAGCAACAGTGTCAGCCTCAGTGCGAACCTCCTTTCGGGTGATGATGCGATGGACGACTCCGAGTCCGATTGATCGCTAGCTCGAATCTCCTTTTCTCTCTGCAGTGCATGCACATGATGTATCTGATGAGCTGAAGCCTGACAAGAACAGGTGTCGCTGCAATAATAGAACCCAAGGACGGCAAGTTTCACATTTCACAATTCACACACACGGTAGTAGTAAATCAGTAGCAGTGGTGAACTGGAGAAGTGAAGTGGACGCAGCAGTAGGAATATGTGCGCTTTGTTCGGTGCTGCAAAAAGGAAAAGAAAAGAAAAAGAAACGCTGTGCCTGCAAAACTCGCAGACGACGCAATGGGGCTCCTGAAAAGGAGTCGTCACACAAAAAGTCACCGTCATTCGTTCATTCATTCAGTCAGTCAGTCAGAGAGTGAGACTGACAGATGCTAAAGTCAACTACTGGATGGTAGAGTAAAGAAAGAGTGACAAGGAGTCAATGTATTGCATGGAAAAAGCAGATGCCAAAGCGAGGAGGATGGCAAAAGCAGGACAGGAGTTGGCGTCCCTGCAGTTTGCTGAACTGTTGCTACTGCACTAACTGCTACCCCCAATCGGTCTCCTCTCCTTTCCAGGAATGGAGATTGGAGTCTTGGAGAAGGCCAGCTATCTCAAGCTCTCTCTCAGACAAGATGCAGGGCATGCAGCCGTGCAGCCATAGCGTGTTTGTCTGAACAGAAATGTGAGCGTTGGGAATGGGATTGCCAGGATTGCAGGTGAAGGAGACTGCATTTGCCACCTTGGGCTTGGAGCAATGTTTGTTCAGATATGTTTGTTCATATAGGATTGAATCTTGAAGTTAGGTTCATGTAGCATGTAGGAGTTTGAATTCTGCTTGGCGGATGAGTTCTGATGCTCAATAGCAAAAGATTGAAAAAATTGGGGGTAAGATGCGTCATGGAAGGGGACAAATTTCATGAGACAGATCGTACACATCGTCACAAGGTACAGAGGAGACCACACATCAGTGACCAGGACAGCACCGTTTCATCGGTCATCGCAGGACCAAACGCCGCTGTTGCGACCATCGAGACCAACACGATGGCCCATGCCCGGTCGCTGTCACTGCCGATGGGGCGCGTGTCAGGGCTCGCCGACGCCGTCCCACGCGAGGCCGAGGCGGCCGCCCTCCTGCAGCGCGCGCAGCAGCTGGGCGCCCTTGCGCCGCCCCCGCGCGCTGCACTCCCC
>KE370867.1:60836-80705 GCA_000418225.1 Zizania latifolia
CCGGCAGCCTCCACTGCGTGAAGCTCTGCGACGCCGAAGACGAGGACGACGACGAAGACGACGGCGGCCCGACGCTCCTCTGCACCGCAGCCTGCTGCTGCAGCTGTTGATGACTCGGCGCGGGCGCCGCCGTCGCGACCTCCTCCAGCACCGGCGACGCGGACGCATCGCCACACGGCGTGCCCGGCACGACGTTGTTGTTAGGCGTCGCCGTCGGGCTGAGCGCCGGGTGCGTGCAGGTGCTAAAGATCCCGCACGAGAATAGCGCCCGAGGCGACGCCTTGAACTTCGCGGCGCCTCCTCCCCCCGCCCCGCCCGGCTGCGCGCGGCTCATCTTCTCGGCGTGCTCTACCTAGCTCGCAGCACGAGTGGAGTGAGCAGTGACTGAGTGAGCTACTCAGAGTGACCGGCCAGCTGATATGGAGGAGGAGGATGCGGTGGTGGCCCGACCGAATTGAATGCGTGCTCGGGCTGTGCATGCATGTGTCCCTCCACGAGATCCCCTCGCCGCGATGCGCCGTTGTGTGGTTGATGACGGTAAAAAGTCGATCGATTGATCGATCGGTCAGTCAGTTGGTTCGTCCGGAGCGGCAGTGACCACTGCTGTACCCACTACGGCCGCGGCTTTTTTCGAGCGCGGTAAAAGTAAATTTCTCCTAATCAAAAACATGTATGGTTACCCAATCTCATCGGACAATTTCCGTCGTTGACATCGCCAGGACGACTGCTACGTTGGGATCACAAGGGGAAAGGATCCCTAGCTGTGTGTGATTGGCGCGCGCGTGACTGGTGGGCGGGCGCTCGTTCCAACCGCTGCGAGCGATAGCGATCCGTGCCTGCGCGCGTACGGTACGTAGCACTGCGCCGCAATAGTCCATTAACTCCATCTCGCGCTCTTTGTCGTCGGTTTTCCCGTAATTCTGGTTATAAACATTTTAGGTTTTGGTACGTGTGTGTGAGATCGGATCATCGGATTGGTGATTACAGGCTTAGATCAGGCTAATTACTGGGCATTTTAGTGTAGTTTAGGCTGTTTGGCCACAAAGGTAAAAACTCAAAATGCAAGAAATAAATTCAGGTTTTCAGACTTACCATCCGAAAATAAACTTGGGGCTTGCCGGCTTGGGACCTCGGTTTACAAGGTGTAGAGAGGCAGGCCAGGGAGAGGTCGTCGCCGGGCGGCCGGATCGGAGCAGCGATCCGGCCGAGACGTGCAATCATGCCGTCGCTGATCGATGCTGTGAACCTGTCATGCTGCTGCTGCTGCTGCTGCTGTTGCCTGCTGTGCTGCCGGCGAGAGCGACTGCACGCATCTGCATTATTGGAGCGGCCGGGTGGGTGGATCGAAGCTAGCTACGAGTAGCAAGCAGCGGTGTGTATCGTATGCAAGTGTGTGCGCGCGCGCGCGTCAGAGGCAACCATCGTGTATCCTTACTGGGACTTCCAACAAGGTTTAGGTTATCGTGTAGCATCCATACTTACTAACGTAATCTAGAATATGTACGTAAATCTTTCTATATTTCGCTAGCTCCACTACCACTATATTCTCTTCGTGCTAAAAAATACTTCCGAATCTTCATTTTTGTCTAAAAAATCCTTATTTTTACCTAATTATCTGTCATTAATGGAACACGCCCGGCCTGATGAGTGTTCATTTAATGTGGTGGCACGTAGGATTTGTAGCGTGGGCATGTACGTACGCTCGCGTGACATCCATAAGTGCAGTTGGTCCATGCCGGCCGGCGACGGCGAGCCCACTCGGCTGGATTAACCGAGGAGTCCGTGGCAACAAGTGTGGCATGCACGCAGCGATGGGCCCCCATGCAGGTTGGGCCCAGTGGCCATGTGCCCGGAGGGTGCTCGCCCACTGGGGCTGTCGATACATCCGAGGAGAGGAGAGATCACACTCTGCTATAGCTGCTCTCACCGATGCTTTTGCCTGAGTCCCATGTTCGAAAAAAATTATTATGAGTCGTATGAGGTGAAAAAATAATGCTAAGTTATGAAAAAAAAATTATAAAGTTGTTTGATTTAAATAGTTGTATCTGTGTTACAATTATTTTATGAAGCTTAATAATATAAAACAATAATTTTATATCTCAATTAGTAGTAAATATTGTAAGTTCATATAGACTGACCAAAAGATCGGATAACGTAAGCCATCAAGTTATAGAATCTAGGGAATGAGTAACTTTTATTTTTTATTGACAAAAAACGGTTATGGTTAAAAAGTAAGTTTAATTCGATATTTATTTAGTTCAACTTTCACTTCTCTAATCAAAAGTTGATTAGACCAGCTGAACCAAACACACGCTTAAGTTCTTTTAGAGCTTCTAAGCAGTTGCATGTGTTCTCAAAATCTATAACTCCTTCAAATAGTTTAGTTTTTCTTTTATATTATAAAACTTAGTAGCTATATAACTTATAAATAAATTAAGATATATAAAACGTGAAACACCGGTTTATTTAAAAATCTCAAAATCTATTTGCAAAACAGTTTGGTGTCAGAATTTTTAAGCTTCCCTACCCAAACAGTCTCTCAAGTCTCATCCTTTCGTACAAACGCTACTTGCTGGAAGTAAGTGGTGGCCAGGGTCTATAAGACTATTTCGGATGTTGCCGCGTGAGATGTCATCATTCAGATGCTAATCAACGCTATCCTATCCGTCGGCGACGATCGAGCCACACATCCACCGCCCACCGGCTGTTGTCAAACGACGATTTGTTTATTTTATTTAGACAGATGTACTATTCAAATTTGGTTTGAAAAATCGAAATTTCAAATTTTGGCAGGAAAGCTTTGCAGAGGCAGTCGTCTCAACCTGATCGTCTAAAAATACATTTTTTTATAGGTAATCGGCTAAGAGCCCTAGAAGTAGAAATGCAACATTTTCAACCTTATTTCGTTGGAGTGAAATTAGGTCCATCGATCTGATGATCTGCTGGCGCCGGCCCCGCTACCTGTATGTGTTGTCAACCTCGGAGTGGCCCTGCGTCCTGCGCCTGCGCAAGTACGTGCTTGGCTTTGGCCGCCGGGGCGCGAGCGGAGATGGTCCCCTCGGCCGGTCGCCGGCGGCCTCACCCCTCAGCTCCGATCGGGGCCCGCGTGCACGTACGCCTGCTAGGTACAGTAGCTCATCAACTCCTCGCCAACCCGGTCGAGCTCGCCGCCGTCCTTTACTTTGGTCGGATCACGCCGTAGCTGCCGCACCGGCCGCTCGTAGTGAAACTGAAGTTCCATCGATCGGCGGCTCGGCTCGGTTTAAATGGAAGGGCAGGACGTACGGCCAACGGCCGGCCGGCCTGTCTGAATTTACTCCTACATGACAGCGAGAGTTGCTCTCGCGTGAACGCCTCGCTAGCTTGACGGCACTCAGTAACCGATCTAAATTTCACAAAATCTTAATTTAATTTTTTAAATCAAACCGTAAATAAATGGTCACATCATCGGTTAGGTTGAACGGTTTGACTAATTAGTTTAGAATTTAGGGTTTACAGCTAAGGAGCGGCAGCACGAACAAAGCGAAAGGGAGTGGCAGTAAGCTAGCCATGCTTCAGGTTGGCAGCACATGGTTGGACACTATCACACTACTACTTTGCAGTTGCAGAGGGGTCTTGGGATCCAGGTGAGCGTGTATAGACAACATAGGAGTCACCTCAGAATCTCGAGCAACACGGAGGTATGGAAGCATGGCGTAGGCACCTGGCACTCAGAGGGAATCGCCATGCGAAATATTCGTAGTATACTCGATCGGCTCAGAGACCTGACACGCAGAGTGAGTTTGAAATTCAGCTCAGAAATGGCCTTCCAGCATCACACATCCAACGCAGAGACAGACGCCAGAGAAGACGAACAGGGCTAGCCTTCGTTCCAAAGTGAAACATTGGTAAAAAAGAAGGGGTCAAAGTGAAATTCCCTCAATCAAAATGTAACATGATTGAAAATATGTAGCGGATACAATAGCAAAGTGCAACTCCAGAAAAAATATATATAAGAGAATTGATGAAAGTATTATACAGGAAGCACTAAGCTGCCTGGCTTGATCTTTCAGAGACAAAACCGACCATCTACAGTGACACAAGGCGACCTCGTGGGCAAAATGGCTGTTTTACAACACGCCACAGATTTAGATAAACTAAGAGCATAGACACTTCAGATCAAACAATGCACCCTTCAGCATCATCTTACTACATCAAACTCATCCATACTCTTCCCGTTCGGATGCGGATGGAGGGTGCGGCACCTAGTTGTTCTGACCTGTCTGTTCAAGGGATCTCGGAGCTGCAAGGAGAGTGAACATACTTCAGACCAAACCAAATCACAATATAGACATAATGAAATCGATGCATATGTTGACAAAAAATTAGGATCCAATCCCCACAAAAACGTTACTATCAAACAAGAGAGCAGCCACCAGTGTTCACTAATATCAGATATCAATGGAGAATAATGTTTCGATCTACCTCTTAATATAAAGAACAGTTCCGTGTACCTAATTGCAGCATATCCAGTTTAAGTCTGGATAGTTTTAGCATTCTGGCAATATGTGCTGCTCCAACCTCAGCCAAATCACTAATTATGATTCATAGCAATATAGAGTGCATAAGGCATGCAGTTGTATTTGTATATTATAGTTAGGGAGATACCCTCAAAAAGGCCAAAGAACCTATAGTTTTCATGCACACATTTTTTTCAACAATCATCACACAGTAAGGTTGTAAGAGTGATCAATTTCATGCACTGCCCACATTTCCCCCTGTTTAAGTGTCCAACCAAGTTACCATTACTCCAGCTATTTGAAGTTGATGAACAGCAATGAAGAATTTAAACATGTGAAATAGTCTATTTGAAATTAACTGCAACTGTACAGGTAGGGCTAACCAGCAAGGCCCAAGTAATAGGCAATACTAACATAATGTGCTGCTAAGGCAAAAGCATGGATGTATGGAACTACAAATTTTGCTAGGACGATTAATTTGTCTCACAAAACCTTAAATTCAAAAATACAGACAGTTGCTACAGATATTACGCATACCCATTCCAGCAGCATCAGAACCTCTCATGATCCTCAGTTTCCGACAAATAGTAGTAAACAAGCTGAAAATAGTGTGCAGGATATTAGATAGTATGCATGTGTAATCATAAATAACTACTGAGACATAAAAAATTATATATGGTAGCTCAGTCAAACAATTTCATAGGTCATATGTTGTGTCTTGGTTTGTCTGCTGATCTACGACACAATATAGTGCTGAGGGGTGGGAATAGGGGCGACCATTTGTATACAAGACAAGTTTTACTCTGTAGACTGTACAAACTCTTAAATATGCCAACCAAAAGTATGAAAAGCATTGCCCATAAAGCTAAATAGAATTAATTCATACAGAAAAAAAACTCAAATAGGCCTTTTTTATACATGGGTCCATCTAACTTGACAGCAATTTACAGAGTAAAAACAAGTGTTGTCGAGTTTAAACCACTAGTGGGAGAAGTAACACCAGTGGTAAATCAAACTATGATGTCCTAATTACGGTTACATCAGCAGAAAAGGAATACCGTTGCCTAAGTTTAAATGTATTCTATGCATGAAAAAAATGCCACAAAAAACATCATAAAAACCATCATTATTTGAATATGGTAAGCTGCATGGTCTCACAAGCCAAACAAAGTTTGGAACTCACTCCCAAGGAAGATCACCAACAAGCATCCAGTCAGCATCCTTGTCTTCATAGGTAAGGACGTATTCTTGGTCCTTAAGGGCGTCAGCCCTAGAACCATCAGTAAGCCTGTCTCTTCTTGATGTTTTCCGTGAACTGCTTTTACCTGTAATGCAAAAACAAGTCCTATAATTAATATGGTTTCTGGCTATACACATCTAAATTTATACAGAAAAGATTTCTCTTTCGAAAAGGTGCATTCTAACACACCCCTATTGTTCTTGGGTTAGCTGTTGACTAATTGACTGATATGATGAATGTTGATTAGTCAAAATAATCTGGCAACTGTAGCACAGTTAGGCCAGTTTTCCTAGCAGCCAATCTGCGTCTACTTAGATATTTACTCAAAATATACACTAAGCGAAGAAAACCCATGCAAAATATCTCATTCCTAACTACATATTTACTGCAGACAAAATACTTTCCAATTTTATCAAACTGATTGGCATCTAAACTACATGCAAAAGAAAGCATATTGAATATAGCTAAAAAATAACTATCATAAAAAAGTAACACATACGGACATACCAGTGATAAAGCAGCTGAACATCTTCTCAAGAGCAAGTGAAAGATCTTCATAGCTCGAATAGGTCTTGAGGTCAACCTTCCTAAGGTATGGGGCTCCATCCATGCTGACCTTAACATAGCAGCATCCCACGTCACTTTTACCTTCGTCTTTCCCCTTGGTCTTTGTGGCACTGGCTGCCAATGTATTCTTCCAGTAGCTCCGCACAGGCGGCCATCCAACAACTTGCGCCCTAGTGCATAAAACACTTAATATCAGACCAGATGTTCAGAACAAAGCAGACATCTACTGACATGCGCTTCAACTAGCCATCAAACACATGAAAGTATTATACCGAGACCACTCCACACATTTCAGTCTAGATTTATCTAGCGACTTCAAGGCCTAATTACAAGTGGTTTATCATGTGTTTCTATCCTAAACAGCTAAGTTATATTATTAACAATACTAGTACAGGACTACAGGAGTTAAATTAAGATCGAGAAGCAGCACCATTTGGACAGGTTACAACACCTGGTTAAGTGGCGATTTTCCATCCAAGCTTGATTTTTTCCAGTAAGGTGGCGATTTTAGCAGGAAATTTGCTCTTCTGTATTTAGCTTATCAGTACACCCACCCTTGATATACATAAGGCGCACATGTGTTTCAAGATTCAAACTTTATAACTTTTGACTAACATTTAGCCTAGCAACATATATGTACAAGTAGAACCACTGAATTCATTTCAAGGGAGTAATTAGTTTATTTCTATATTTCAGCGGGAAATTCAAGAGAATCATCAATCTTATTGTTCACTACTGCTCCTATTTTCATCCAGAAACTAAATAAAGCACCATCACACTTGCAAGTAAATGTTCCTCGCGAACGTTCCTATTTGACGAACTAAAATAGTCCAGAACTAAATCAAACTAACTCGAAACCAAACAAGGGGGGCTTACTTGGTAGCTCGCGGAGCTCCGGCGGCAGCTTCCCCCATCCCCTTCTCCTCCTCCTCCGCCTCCTCCTCCCTCACGCCTCCGGCGTCGGCGGCTGCTGCAGCATGGCGGCTCTCAGATCGCTCGAGGGAGTCTGCAAAACCGCGCTTGGCACCGCCCCTGGGAGGAGCAGGGCCGAGAGTGAGCACCGCGTCGACGGCCTCGGCGCGGCCCGGCGACTCGGACCCCGGGAGGCCGAGGCGGAGCGCGAGGTGCGCCCCCACCTCGCCAGCGGACGAGGAGGAGGAGGAGGAGGAGGAGGCCGGGGTGGCCGCGGCCGCCCCGAGACCGATGTAGTCTCGCGCTTCGAGCGGCGGCGACGGAGGCATCGGAATCGTAGTCGTAGGCGAGGCAGAGAGAGCAGCGCAGGGAAGAGGAGAGGCGAAAGCGAGCGTCTTTTTGTTCTCTTGGAGACGAAGGGGAGAGTGGGTGTGCGCCTTGTTAAAGACTGAGCCGCGAAGTGGCCGACACGAGAGGAAATGCCTTTCTATTTTGTCCCCCTTTTTCTGGGCGGGGTGGTTTCCCGGGTGTGTGTAGTGTTTGCACCAACCCTATCTCCACGTAAAATTTCCCGGGTGTGTGTAGTGTTTGCACCAACCCTATCTCCACGTAAAAAAAGAAAAGGTTGATAAGAATAAAACTAAAGTATCCATAAAATAAATAAAAATTATAGATATAGTGAGGTAAGTTACAAAATTTGTATTTTTAAATATCTAATACTCCCTCTTGCCTCTATCCTCATAATATTATAACCTAAATTATATTTGTTATTTCATAATACAATGAATCTAAACAGCGACACTGTTTACATTTGTGTTATAAAATATCAAATCGGATGTTATGTTATAATATTATGGAACGGAGGAAGTGCTTTTTTTACCTATATATTTATATATACAATCAATATACATATTATATAATATAATTATATCACATGTCACATCTTGTCCCTGCTATCTACTACGCGTAGAGAGAGTGGTAAGCGTGTGCGCGTGTGTGCAGCTGCGTGGACCGTTTGCTTGACCCCTGGTCATTTGCAAAGTCAAAAGTGGAGTTAAGAACAGTGACTTCTTTCTGAACTTGGAAGACAGGGGATGCTTACATGTTAAGGACGGGTCGACAGTGACACGAACGGATCACAGATGTTTTTCACTTTTCAGAGAAACTGCGAGAAAATTTGAGGGAAATTCCAGGCTCGACAGTGACCAGAAAAGTTCACGCAGGCCGGCGGTTAATACACGGGTTACAGTAAAGTGGCTGCTTTGGGTGCAGCGGCAGGATCTTCAAGAGGATTCCCTTTTGAGTTTTATAATTCCGAATTTTCAGACAGCCACTGCGCAGACCACTCTTGTCCGCTGCACCCATCAAAATGCCCCCTGGGCCCCTTGAACTCGAAGCTAAGCTTCTCCGGTTCTCATTGCTTGTCTGGCTGGCTTCCTGTGGTAGGGATGAGATAGAATAATCTCAGAAATGTTTTTATAAATTTTGAGACCCTTTGGTAAAAAGGTAACTGCTATAGGATTTGTTTGGTAAAAAAGTAACTGCTAATGAATCTATGATATAATAAAACAGTTTAAATTTTTATTTTTAATTTAAAATAAAAACTAGATTACTCAACTAAATATCTTTAACTCATCCACAATTCTAGATCCAAGATTTCTTAGAATTATATTTGACTAGCTTAAAAAAAATCTAAAGCTAGAGCTCTATTGTCAGCATGCTCCTCTGCCTTCGCTCCATCGATCTATTGTCAGCATGCTTTACCCTCGCCCTCCCCTCTGTCTCGTATAGTCTGAGCATATCTTCGATCAAATAAAAAATAACATGATTAATCTCTTAAATCAAAGAATCATTATATTTAAAGATGGAATGAAAATGATTTATTTCGCTCTATAACAAACGCACCCTAGTATCACCATGGAGTTCTGGACACTGGGGCCTGGCGTCCTCGCACATTCACCGGCTGTTCACCAAAGAGATGTTACGTGCCAGTAGTAGTACTGGGTGGTCTCGTGAGGTGCGGAGAGGATGGAGAGATGGCCGGGAAGGTGGCGGCGGCCACGGCGTTGGGGCGCAGGGACAGCGAGGTGCCGACACGAGCGCGGCCGCGCGCGATGCGAGTCCGCCCGACAGCGCCGCAGAGACATCGCCGTCCACTCCCATATATGACCGCCGGCCAGCCCCCCACCACCCCGGAGTCCACGGCGACTTCGAGCCCAGTCCGCTGCTAGGACCTAGGAGTGAGCCGTTCGGTTTTTTCGAAATTTTTTTTGTGTGTTTCAAAACAATCTCGATTTTTAAAAATACAAACTGAACACAAGAGATCCATGCCAAACGAGAGGTCCAGAGCAGACCACACTGCAATTCTTGCTCGTATAAGATAGCATGGCAATTCGACCAGATCAGACCGGTGCACGAGCAGTCCTTACACTGCCAGAGCAAACGAATCCACGGACGAACAGAACAACTATAAACATATTCTCATTCTAAATTCAAGATCATAGCTTAATATTTATATATAGCAGCCGTTAATATTTGTTCTAAAGTATCAAGCCACCGCGTCGTGTCCGTTTGCTCGTGCGTTCGCATGGCAGCGGCCAGCGGCGAGCCTGTTCGATCGGTCGGTCGCGTGCAGCCATGCCGGTTTCTAGCCGGATTCCATGGCTCGCTATTTTTCGTTTCTTCTCTTCTCTTTTCGCCGACGACCCAGCGTAACCGCACCGCGTCGTGTGCTGGTTGGTTGGTGCTCCGACCGAACGGGGCAACGCTAATAATGCTCCGGCTATGCTCCCGTTTCCACGGGGCTGTGTTGTCTGCCTGCATCTTCATCTTCACTGTGATTTCTTTAGCGAGGAAAATTAAGTTTTTCTATAGTTCTTTATAAAAAACTAAGTGATAAATTACTGTGTGATTGGTTGTGATAAGTAAATATGTTAGGACGACGGAGTAAGTACTCGTAATTACTGCTCCTGCAACGCAGAGGTTCAGGGCAGCAGAGCGCACCGGTGGATCGGAATTGATGGCGCGGCCGCCGCGCGACAATGCCTGCGCCGCGGCAGCAGCGCAAAGCCTCTACGGCCACCCAGCCTGCCCGAGGAGGCAGGGGTATTATTTGCTAGCCTCTGCTGCTGCCCTTCCATGCGTGCATCATCACCGCTCACCTCGCTGGACATCATGCCTGCCTTGCCTGCCTGCCTTCTCCAGATCAAAGAGCGCATTAATATTGTTCGCTGCTGCTACGTACTCGTCCTACACCTCTCCCCGTTTCGAGCTGCAGCTATTCATTCACTGGTCGTCACTGCGACTGCGAGGATAATTGTCCACTGGAACAGCGAAGTTGCAGTCGTCTATATACTCCATGGCTGTATCTAGGCTGCGTCCACGATGCATTCTTGGAACCATACGATGCAGCGAGGAAACCAACTGGATTTACGCGGATGTGTTTTGGCATGCATGATGCCGTGGTAACTACGCGGATTTGATTAGCATAAAAACAAACAAAAAACATCTGTGTCCCCACGCATCAGCCTACGTGGCTATGTGCCCAGTTCTAGCAAAAGTAACCAGTACGCTTTAGGCTTTCACTACGGTTCACTAATCTCATGATTTGTCCCGAGTAGTGGCCGGCCGGGAGCCCGGGAGGTATTCAATTCTGGTGGAAGCAGATGTATCGATCGATCGAGCTCCATTCCCGAAATCGTGCCTCGCTGCCGGCAGCTAAGAGGAGAGCCCGTGCAGCGGCAGCCATGATGAGCCCCTCCTCCTCGTCCTCCGCCTCATCGCCATGTCCCTTTTCCAACGCCGCTGCATCTGCATCTGCAGGGGGGCGCGGCCCCGGGTGCCGGCTGAATGGGACGCCACAGACACAGACGCCGGCAAGCCGGACTGTCCGTTTGGGCGAGGACACGCACGACGGCACGAGGGATCTAGCGGCAGGGCCAGCTTTGGATGGCCGTCTTGTGTGTGGCCATATGTCCGTGCCAATCGATACCTCCCCCGTGCCAATGCAGTGCACTTGCAGTCTTGCAGAGGTTGCATGCGAGCGTGGCAGCGCGGCGTGGGCGCCTGGGTCGGACGAACGGACCGGCTCTTGACTCTCTGGCACTCTGGCAGCGGCAAGGCAGTGGCAGAGTGCATGTACAGTACATGAGTGGCCTCGGCCTTAAGGTCAACCTGCCGTGTCGGACGGGCATGGTTAATGCATTACAGTACATGAGGTTGATTGTTTCTACTACTACCATATACAACTATTTCTATTATTTAAATTTTATTTAAAATATTATAACTTCTAAATCCTAAAAATGAGTTTTCTCCTAAAAATTTCTCATAATTTCCTTATCAATACTATTTATTCCATCTACGGCGTATCTCACACCTTATCCATTCCCAAATATTATTGAAGGGTAGTAATATCTTTTTATCTATTTTCTTAATACTAGCGTCAAAGTCTAAAAATAATTATATATTGAGACAGAGGGAGTACTTTAGTTTTAAAATATATGGCCTTGTAGCCTTTTAAATTTATACTAAAACATAATCATTTCTAAAACACACATAATTCATTTTTTATTATTTATCCTTTACAATTAAATGCTACACCGCTTATAAATAAATAATTCATATTTTTAAAATAAAATAAATGAGCCATATAAAATTATTTGACTTCATTTCTTAATCTTACACACACGTCTAAAACAAATCAGAGGGAGTACATCTGCACCGGGTGCTTGTGCCCTGTTTTCCTCTGCTAGTTGCTAGGCATAAAAGAGGAGCAGCAGCTCGCTGGAGCGAAAATGCTGCGACTGTAGGCCTGAATTTGGTTGGGCTAACTAGCCTGGATCCAACGAGAGCAACTTGTTGCAAACAAGGCCAAAATTCAGAGTTCCAGCCTTGGCCCGCATTGACATCTGGCTGGTGACAAGCTGACAATCATGCTCGACCTGCCTTAGGTTGCTGGTGGTACTGGATCTTGGCTAAAGTTTAGTCCGTGTTATATTGAATATTTAGACATCAATTTGAAAGACTAAATATAAATTAATTATAAAAATAATTGTAGAATCGGAGGATTATTCGCGATACGAATCTATTAAGCCTAATTAATTCATTATTAGCAAATATTTACTGTAGCATCACATTGTCAAATCATTGCGTTATTAGGCTCATTAGATTCGTCTCACGAATAATCCACTGATTATGAATGGGTTTTATAAATAGTCTATATTTAATATTCTAAAATAGTATCTAAATATTTGATATGACAGGGACTAAAGTTTAGTCCCTGTAACCAAACGGGGCCTTACTCATCTTGTCACCTTTGCTGTTCTGCCTTCGCCATCTGCAGTACAAACGTGACTATGTTAGGTCACCTACTAGCTGGAGGACCATCCATGCATCCACATTGTACATCTTGGTATATACTAAACGCAGCTCTTAGAACCTGAAGCGTCAGGAGATCAAGTGCAAACCCTGACAGACGATCAGGGACAAACGGGCACCATTCTAAAGACATTGTCTATAAAACAGTACATTTTCTTAATGCAGGGGTGGGTAAAAGTCACATCAGCTAATGGGATCAATTAGTTAGAGCTCTGAACTTTCACTAGGTGTTTGTTGAAGGCAGCAGTGAGCAGTCAACACCTAATCATATATTTGGTGGACCTATGGAAGTTGATTGATGATTAAACACACCTAATCACAGGTGGTTGCATGCTCCAACAACTGGGGCACTGTATTATTGGACAAGAGCAGAGGATGTAGCGTTCATCTGACGAGGCTGAATTTTGTTCCACTATTCTGTTGCAGTTTACACCTCTGAAGACTGAAGAGTTGGTTGTGGATATGGATGGTATTCAGACATTCAGTACCAGGTGATGTATAGTTGTAGTGCCTATCTTTTAATATTCTTCCTAATGCCAGTAATGTGGTTATGTATGCACTTACATACTTAATCATGGAGTAGGATCACATGTAACCAAATACATGACAGTTTGCTCAGCTGCACTGGTTGAGTGCTCCATCAGTTTAACGATATGGCGACATTGTCTTGACTTTTTTGCCATGGCATTGACCATTTAGCTAAGAAGAAAAATGCTCAAGGCTCTCTTTAGGACATCTCGTTAACAGCTTATACTTAATGTAGAAGTGAATTATGTATAAAAAAAATTATAGCTAACTTAAATAATAATCTTAATCTGCCATATAACTAATGATCATAATCAGTCATTTTATACTTGTCCAATAATCAAAATTATATTATAATATCAATTATTTTAAGTTGACTTAAAGTGGGACGAAGCCCCGTTGGTTTTTAGAATATTGGTAGATTATTAGACCAGATTATCACGTGGCATATATTTTAAACTGCTAAATGCTACAATTTATTCAAAAGCTTTCTATATAGAAATATTAAAAAATATTTTGAAATTGTTTATCAACTTTTTAGCAATAAATTTGTTTATGTAAATCTTTAATCTATTTAGTAAAATATCAGCTCATCTTCCACTCCATCTATCCTCGCTTCAAAATGGACACATAGATTGATCAGATGCTCATGCTGAGATTTGCTACAGGGAAATATCCAGCGGCTTGGATCCACCTTGCCCCTAAAAAATGGACGGTTTGGATTCGTCCTGATCTGAACCAATCGAGGGGGTTCGATGACTCGCCGACCGACCGATTGGTTCAGATCAGGCCCACACGTCATTTACCACCCACTGTTTCATGCAATATCGGACGTTGAATCTTCCGCCTGGATGATCCGATGGGCGCCACGTGGAAACCGGAGGAGGGAGGCGCCTCTGGGGTGGTGGTGGGCCCCCGCACCGCTCCTACCACTGGTGGTGTAAAGCTGGAGGATATTTGCATATAGAACCCTCTAAAGTGCAGTATTTGTTGTTATGGGCTTAGGAAGTGTTAGTTAAAGATTTTCTGTGATATTTTTTTGGTTATTTCTGAGATTGCGGTTCTGTGCGGTTGAATTACACATTTAAGCAACTGATTTAAATAGAGAAAAACAAATGAATCAATATTATTTATATATGACATGATATATAATTAGCATGTAACTGTATTATGTTAATTGTGGTGAGTTGATAACATGTAAAATTTGTGTTTGGGCAACTTTTATTTTTTTACTTTACGAATCTGAATTGTTAAGCTATTTGATTCAAGCTTTTAGATTTTTAGATGATAAACCGGTTGAAAAATCACAACTAAACGCACGGAATACCGGCTTCTGGTGAGATAAGATGAGCATAGGTTATCCTTAGGATCGTAGATTCGTAGCATGGTAATAATGCACCACATGGTTAATTAGTAATCACCAAGTGCTTCTTTCTACCGAAATAGTGAATATAGTACCACTAGCAATACGAGTGTGACAGAGCCAATCACAATTAATCCACTAAATTCTTAAGTATGTCTGGTTTGTTTCTGTCTTTTTCGAAGAAGACCCACTGTTTCAGTGAATTCAAGTGGTACGCGACTTGATCTATACAATCCATGCAAGTCTTTAAACGTGTAGGACAAAAACACCCTAACCTAACCAAGGTTTGTGCTCTCACCAATCATGCAGAAATGACAAACCATAATTAGCCAGGGGTTAAGTGTAAGATTATTGTATTACAGTTTATGTGTGAAAATTATAATAAGTTCGTCTATAATAATTTAGAAGAAAAAAAATTATGAGTTACTTGAATTAGAGCTATTTAATAATCTGAATTATTATATTTAGATGATGAAAGATTATAATTTCTTTGAAATAAATTATTATTATTGTTGCAGCCGCTGTAAATTGCAACCACGCAGCCATTTCTTTGTTTGTCCGCCTCGTTTTTCCTCTATCCAGAAGCCATCACCTCGCCAACCAACTCCTCTTGTCTCGATTTGGAGGAGACGACGAGCTCGCCGTCGTCGAGCTGATTAGCTGAAGCGTGAAGCCAAGAGCAGCGGCAGAGGAGGGAGCAAGGGCGGAGGAGAGAGAGAGGTGTGGGCGCCTGAAGGAGCCGATCGACAGCGGTACGACGATCCAGATGCCCCTCGCCCCTCCATCTGTGGACTGTGGCTCACTTCCCCTCACCTCTGCTCGCTTTCGGTCCATCCCTCTCTGTATCCAGTCTGCAGAGCCGGAGGTAGGTGCGGCCGGCCGCCGGCGATCAGGTTTGGAGGGGGTGCCGCCGCCTACCTCCTTAGCGGCTTGTGTTTCGATTTTTTTTCTCCCAGCGTAATTGGCCTTCGACTCCTATCCCCCTAGTCGATCGCCCCGTGCCCTCGGCCTAGACATCTGTCTCACTACTTCGCCGCCGCCTGCGCCGAGCAGCGCCGATCTCCATCCCGCAAGCAGCGCCACCGGCGTCCGGCTGCTTCCGCCGCATCCTCGCCGGTGACTATCCCCACCATTTCTCTTTGCCTTAACCTTAGCTTCTCTCCTGGATCTGAGAGCTTTTCTCTTTGCCTTAACCTTATTACTAGTAGCTTTCCAGAAAATTTTGGGGTTCAGCTGTACCCCATGCCCCACGCTAGGTCCGCCCCTGGGATGTGCTTAGAGGTGTTGATCTTGAGCTGATCTGAGGTATTTCCTGCAACTGGTTGCTTTTGCAGGTACAATTCTGCATCCATGTCTCCACATGAGCAAAATAGATTGGACGAGCAGCAATTTGGACCGGAAAACTCACACTTCTGAGTTCTGAGAAACTTGTAAAGGACACATGCATAACGAGACCTTGATCTCGGAATGGTGTCCAGTCGAAGGTACAATGGATCATTCCAGCGGGATGGGTCGGTTGAGGACTGGTCTGAATTTGTTGACCCCCCACCGTCTCCTAAACTGTTGTATTCACAATCATATGTCGCAATGAGAGGACTGCTGACTTCTTTGGTCTCAATGGATTTTGCCTTACTCTCAATCAGGCTGAAATCTGCATGGGCGGCAATATTGTCCCAGAGGCATACTCGATCTCCAGAGAGGTCAAAATCAAGGGGTCTGAGCTGCAAGAGATTTGCATTTCATCTATTTGTATGCTTCATGGTTGGCATCTTCATTGGGTTCATGCCATTCTTCTCAGTTGATGTCTCTCAGAAGATAGTCTTGGAAAATGAGAGGCTTCCATTTGATGAGGGGGTAGTTGAGAGGGATATGGTGGATAGTAAAGTTAAAGAGTTGGAGACGATTGTGGTGGAGAAAGAGGTCAACCTGATTGATGACAGTGAGGTTGAAGAGAGTCCTCCAGTCCCTGCAATGTTGGATGATGAGGCTGATTTTGTTGAAGCATCCCCTGCAATACCTGCTACCAATGATTCGGATGTCACTGTAAGGAAGCTTCTGATAATTGTGACAATCACTACTGTTCGGCCACAACAGGCATATTACCTGAACCGTTTGGCTCATGTTCTGAAATCTGTACCGTCCCCTCTTCTGTGGTTAGTGGTGGAATGGCCTGATCAGTCCTTTGAAACAGCTGAAATCCTTAGGTCTTCTGGAGTTATGTACAGGCATCTTATCTGCAAGAAGAATACTACCAGTGTACGAAAAATTGCTGTCTGTCAAAGGAATAATGCAATCTATCATATTAAAAAGCATCGCCTTGATGGTATAATGCATTTTGCTGATGAAGAGCGGTCATACATGGGTGATGTATTTGAAGAAATGCGGACAATCAGGTGACAGTTCTCTATCAAAACTTCATCTGCTGTAGTGATATATTCGATGATGAATGACTAAGTCCTCTTCCTCATCAAAACTATATGTTTTTTCTTAAAAAATATTGTATAACTAAAGTTATGGCTATTCCTATCTTTTCAGATATTAATGTTTTTAGTTTCTTCTGTTGCTCTTTTGTGGGTTTAAAATTTTAGATGCCTTTGTTCCTCTACTCATGCTATTCTATTGGATATTGGGTGTTCAATATTCCTCGCTTATGAAACAAGCCACTGCTAGGTCAAATGTCACATTCCTTGCTAATGAGATGAGTGAACATTAAGTGGAGTGCTAGATGTTTCTGTCTCAACAAGCATTCTATGTTCCGATTTGAATTTTCCAGTTATGTTGAAAATAGTTATGATTGACTAACATCCTTTACCGCAATTTATGAAATGCAAACTCTGAATTGGGTGGGCTGTAGGATTTTGACTAAAGCCGATCAACAGAGTAAGTTTCAAACTCTTGCATATGACTGGCATTTATGGAAATTAGCAAGAACTGATTTAGTAAAGCATGCTATAACTCAAAATTATTCATTTCCTTTTGCTCCTATAGTTGTGCCACATATCATAGCAATGCATGGTTGACTAATGATCTGAGACTTATTTTTGGCCTTATTACTTTTCCCTTCCTACCTCACGTGTTTGTACTTTTTCTTCAGGCGGTTTGGCACATGGCCTGTAGCAATCCATACTGGAATCAAGTACAGGGTGGTTTTAGAAGGTCCTGTCTGTAAAGGTAACCGAGTCACTGGATGGAACACAATCCAGAAGAAGGGTGTAGCTCGTCGATTCCCAATTAGTTTCTCTGGGTTTGCTTTCAACAGTACAATGCTATGGGATCCTCAGAGGTGGAACCGCCCACCTATGGATTCTGTTATTGTCCACTCAGGTGGAAGAGGTGGTTTGCAGGTGAGTTAGCTTGTTTGTTCTCAAAGTAAACTGCATACAATAAGTCGGTATTGGCATAGCTAATGGAACTTCTTTTTGCATAAAATCCTATTTGCTACTTAGCTGATTTTTCATGCACAGATCTGAATGCAGAAAATTGCAAACCAGTAACTATTCAAGAAAGTTCACTACTCTAATGTAACAAAATAACAAAATGTTGGTTAGCCAAAATAAAAAATTGTGATACATGCAAACATAGGATCTCGTAAAGCAAGTATAGACACTATCATGAAGAAAACAGGAATGTGTCATGAACTATCATTCTGAATTAACATGAAACCATACAAAAAATAATTATGTGGACTGAGTTATACGATAATGTAAAATAGATTGCCTGTTAAAAAATTTGTCGTTGCAATACTCTGTTGGCCATAACCTGGCAAATGTGTCATTGCAGGAGTCGAGATTTATTGAGAAGCTTGTTAAAAATGAGCGCCAAATAGAGGGTCTCCCAGAAGATTGCAACCGGGTTATGGTCTGGAATTTTAACTTGGAGCCTCCTCAACTCAACTATCCCTCAGGCTGGTCATTGCATAAGAACCTTGATGGCGTTATTCCTGTAAAATAAAGTTTTACTACTACTGTCTGTGCATTAGTATGCTCGTAGAGGTCATTTCTCTCGCCAAGCAAGGCGTTTGATTTACCGTTTGTAACGGCGGAGGTTCCGAGTTGTCAGATTGCAACATGGTTGATTAATTTTCTGCTGTTGGCAAGTGGCCGTGAGGTTGCTCAGTGATGCTGTCATGGCAGCAGCGGGCTCACTGCCATAACAGATGCCCTCCTGAACAAATTGCACAAAGGTTTACACGAAGACTGTGGCGGCTTGATCCTCCAGCAATTGTCATATCAGTAGCTGTAGCCAAGCAAGACGACTGACCAAACTTTCCCCCCCTTTTTTTTCTGTACTTTTGTTTGTATTCCCTTCATTTCCCCCCTCACATATCCGCCATCTAGATCCTGTAGATTTTGTTAGCCTCCTTTGTTTTGTTATGTGTTACCTTACAGATGTAAAAGCATGCAGCCAATGTAACTGTTAAGAGCAAAGACAACACTCTTGAATCTTGATACGTGAACAGATTTGAATCAAATTGTTTAGGTTGTAACTGATGGAGTATAAGAAGAAAAAACAAACCTTGAGCTGTTGCTGTCCGTTGTCACGAATTCCTTTTGGAGTTCCTTTGCCATGAGATTATAACAATGTACTTATAAGTTATAAAGTATGATTACCATTCTTTTTTCTGATTACTTGGGGACGCAAACTGTCTTCACTGGGCCAAGATAAGCTACAACTTGAGGTATGTAAATTATGAACTACTTCGCATACGCTTCAAACAGTACAAGTAGGCTGTAATTTCGGTTTCTAACAAATTCGGTTTTCAGGAAATATAAACCGAACAATGTTCTGAAATAATAAAAACTAAAATAATTTGGTTTGGTTTTTATGGTTGTCGGTTTCAACCAAATATACTATGATCACTCTTTTATAACATTAGGTGAGCTAGATAAACTTAAAACTATATCATAATTCAGTGTATCAATCTATCGATATGAATATTAGGAATTCTAAACTTCTTCGGTTTTTAGATAAAATTTAAATTATATCATAATTTAATATATCAACTCATCAACATATGTATTAGAAATTCTAAACTTCTTCGTTTTCAGTTGTTTGTTTTTTAAATCTAAAAACCGAATTTCCTATAAAAAACCATTTTTTAAAAACGAACATGCTTTAAGTTTAAGTTCGGTTTGCCCAACTCTTGTTGTAATTGAGGGATTTGACTGGATAATCCTTTTGTAAATATACAAATCCCTGTGAGGTATGAACCGTCGATATGTCCGAGTGGTTAAGGAGACAGACTCGAAATCTGTTGGGCTTTGCCTGCGCAGGTTCGAATCCTGCTGTCGACGTTTTTTTTGTTTTTGTCGGTCGCGCAGCAGTAGTGGTTGTTGGATGCTATGATCAATAATCCGTGCAATACTTGTCTCTCGTTCACGTTCAGT